>VUQH01056384.1:6932-21685 GCA_015106775.1 Etroplus canarensis | reverse complement strand
GAAGTAAAGATGGGCAGAGGTTCAACAATCTGCCAGAAACTGTGCTTAAAAATTGTGAGGCAATTTTAGAAATATGTTCCTGAGTGTAAAAATGGAAAGACATTGAATTTTCCATCATCTCCAGTACATGATATCACCAAAAGAATCAGAGGATCTGGAGATATCTCTGTGTGCAAGGGACTCAGCTAAAAACCAATACTGGATGCTTGTGATCTTTGAGCCTTCAGGCAGTACTGCATTGCAAACAGGCATAATTCTGTCATGGAAATCACTGCATGGGCTCAGGAAACCTTTCAGAAATGGTGGTCTGTGAACACAGTTTGCTGTGTCATCCACAAATATACACTACCAGTCAAGAGTCTGGACATGCCTGGCCATACTCCACTATAGCCAAGCATGTCCAAACTTTTGACTGGTAGTGTAAGGCTGGAAAAGTAAGTGGTGAAGTAAGTGTGATCTTTGAGCCTTCAGGCAATATTGCATTGCAAACAGGCAGTCTGGACACGCTTGGCCATACTCCACTATGACCAAGCGTGTCCAAACATTTGACTGGTATGTGTGTGTGTGTGTGTGTGTGTGTGTGTGTATATATATATATATATATATATATATATATATATATATATATATTCCGCACATATTAAAGCAATTGTTTTGTTTTGTTCTGTTTTTAATTCTGAGTACAGGCTACACATTTATACAAATGAAGAATGTAGAGAATTTCCTACAGGAATGACTGGTAATGAAATTCTGAAAAAACAACTGTTATTTACTTCTATATTCATCTAGTATGAGGGACATCTCAGGTTGAGATGGTTTGGACATATGTGGAGGAGAGATAGTGGAAATATTGGACAAAGGATGTTGAAGATGGAACTACCAGGCAGAAGGAAAAGAGGAAGACCGCAGAGAAGGTTCATAGATGTAGTGAAGGAGGACATGCAGAGGGTTGGTGTGAGGGAAGTGGATGTAGGGGTAGGGTGAGATGGGGGCAGATGATCTGCTGTGGGGACCCTAAAGGGAGCAGCCGAAAGAAGAAGATCTAGCTTTTTGTCAAAGTCTCAAGGAGTCACTGGACTCTGGAGAGCCGCATGTGGCCCCGGAGAGTCGGAGTAAAGCACTACATTATTGCTCATTTCACCACTACCACTACTTGACACTTTTTTTTATCCTTAAGAAAAAGAAGCCACTTGTCCCTTTAAACAGCTCACAGGACGATGACGTCATTTTAATAACTGCGCAGCAGCGCACCGGAAGGAAGTGGGTGTTAGCTGACTGACGTTAGCGAGCAACAATTACGAAGTCTGCTGTGGGTTTCTATGGTAAATATGCTCTTATTCTTTAATCAGAAGACATTATAAACAAGACGTAAATGTAATATAGAGAACTCCTATTTAATAATCAGTAACAATTATATGTAGTATTCCGCCTGACATGAAACATCAGTAACTTTAGTGAACGCTAGCTAGCTCACTAGCCGTGCTGGCTAAAATTAAATTACTACTCACTGAGTTAAAGGATACGGCCCAGCCTGTTTCTGTCTGACTGGAAACAACTCAGAACACTCAGTATTACTGTAGTGAAAGGGTAACAACTGTATAACAAAAGCATGTGCTCGTTGCTGAGAAATAACGGAATGTATCGTGTAGTGTTTGACACATTCTTCGAAACGTCCCTGGTTCGATTCCAGGTGGGGACACGAGCCCCTCTCACCACGGAGGGTTGTGTCAGGAAGGGCATCCGACGTAAAACTTATGCCAAATCACCAATGTGGATTAATCTGCTGTAGCGATCCCTTGGGTGAAATGCAATGGAAGGTACATTCATAGGGTTTTATAAGGTTACTCTGCCTTTACTATATGTTGACCAGTCGAGCTTGGTGTCCTACTCATTTTATATCACGGGTGACATACCAGAGTTGTTATGGTTTCTTATTTTTATTTCGGGTTGAGTTTTTGCTTTTTAATTCAGTTAGTTCTCAGAGCATGTTAGCTCGTTTCAGTTTGATTTTTATTGAATGAAAATGTTTAGTTTTAGTTCACTTTTCATTAGTTTGCGTTAGTTTTAGTCTTCTTTATTGTTGTAATATGGATAGTGTTTGTCAAGGGAAGATTTAAGGTGTTCAGATTAGAAATTGCAATACAAACAATACTTTGCAAGGGCAGTAGACTCTCAGCCATGCAGACATTCTGTAGTCTCAATAAAGAGATGCACCAAAGCCTTATCAGACAGGTCGTCTTACCAAATGTGACCCAATTGTCCAGTAAATTTTTATTTCATTTTAGTTAATTTTTTCAGCTCACAATATCATTTTAGTTGTTTTATTTTTTTATTAAAAGTCTAGTTTTTATTTTTATCTCAGTTAACTAAAATGTTTTTTCCTCATCTACTTTTAGTTAACTATAATATTCTTGTCACATACAGCCTAATTGTATCTTAAGTGGGCCAGATCAATAAAGTGATAACTTGCTTATAAAGAAAAACACCTCTAAATTGCTCCCCTTACTTTTGGTGTAAAGACATTTAACTGCATATTAAATCCCTGTGATGTCTTAAGAACAAGAAGTGCAATTTTATAAATGCATCCTCCACATTTCAAAGAAATGCTGCTGTACTTAAGCAAAAAATTTGTGAGTACGACTCATTGGGCTTACACTGTAAGAAATAAAGGGCATTATCCTGTAACTTTAAAAAACAAAACAGTTATCTGTGAAATTACTGAAAGTGTCCTTTTTTACTATGAAACTACCAAAAAATTTTATTTTTAATACCAAAAAAAGACCATGGATAGAACAGGATGGCTGTCGCGACGCTGAAGCAACAGATTAGCTTACCCAATGTCTTATGTTGCGTCTGAAATAAAGGGTAAATTTGTATGAACTCCAGATCTTTAATGTAAATATAAATCTCTTTCCAGGTTGCTTCTTGCAACAGTGTATGG
Organism: Etroplus canarensis; assembly: GCA_015106775.1. Lineage (NCBI taxonomy): Eukaryota > Metazoa > Chordata > Actinopteri > Cichliformes > Cichlidae > Etroplus > Etroplus canarensis. Next base: position 18,744 of record VUQH01056384.1, on the reverse strand, counting down.
AGAGGAAACCTGATTTCCCAGTATCTGTATCAATAAGTATATAAAGGATGGATGACATGGCTCCATATCCTCTTATTGTACAAAAGGAAAGCCAAAATTTCCTTCTTGTGGGAGCTGCCATCTTGCAATTTTGGAGCCAGAGTGTGTGCAGTAGTGAGGGGTGGAGCCGCTATAATATTTATAAACCCTATAGTATGTGACATAGGCCATGCCCACCGAACAGATATGTCATATCATGAGATTACACCCACTTTTACAGCATTAAATCACTAATTCAAAACAAACTTCAAGAGAAAGGAGGCAATTTGAACCCAACCCAACATGATAAGAACTACTTAAAATGGTACAAACCATCCTTGGAAAAATGTATCTGAGGAGAGCTAATTTAGTTTAATTTGACCTTCTCCCAGTGTAGTGGATTACACATTTGCCTTACAAGTGAAAGGTTGCTGGTTCACTTCCAGGTGGGGACACAAGCCCCTCTCAAAGATGGAGGATTGCATCTGGAAGGGCGTCCAGCATAAAACCTCTGCCAATTTACTGATGTGGATTATTCCACTGTGGCAACGCCTTTGGGAAAATACAAGGGAGCAGCCAAAGGGATCTCCTCTCATCCGCTAACATAGAGGGCGCAGGATTTAGGACCTGTCCTGCATCCAGACAACAGGGGTGATAGAGATGTTTAGGTTTTACTTTTGCGTAGCTGTCAAGTCGTCAATGTTTTCTACAGTCTTTGGTCTGTATTGAATGATACCACTTTAATTGCTTAATGATATGGTTGATTGCCCATGTTGTTAAGAGACTGAATTGATCTTGCACACATTTCTCCCCATTTCTGCTTTGCTTCAAATTGATTGATGATTGCATTTGCCTTACAAGTGAAAGATCCATGGTTTGATTCCATGTGGGGACACAGGTCTCTCTCACCATGGAGGGCTGCATCAGGAAGGGCATCCAGTGTAAAACCTCTGCCAAATTACCAATGCGGATTAATCTGTTGTGGTGACACCTTGGTGGAAAATACACTGGAGTTGCTGAAAGGTACACTACAATAGACCATCCAACTAATTAGGTTGCTTTTCAAAGTAGCATTGTAATGAGTACCTTTTTGAAGAGTTGAAAAGCATTGAATAGATTTGCAATTCTTTTATTCGTTTTACCAAATGTAATTCATTAAGTATTGTCATTATATTAGCATCTTTCTGATTGGGGCTGAGCCCCCCTAAAGGTCTGATCCAAGACTTGCCCCTGATGTCATCACCTTCAAAGGGACTCATTTCGAGTGAGGAAAAAAATCTGATATAGAGTTAGACTGGGCTACCCTACTATTTACAGCATTTACATAAGTTTACCACTTTACTGGCTTATGAAAGCAACTGCCTTTACTTTTATCATGGTCTTAAAATTAGGAAAGACTTCCTAGCTCTGAAATATCCAATTTCATTGACAGAAAAATAACTAGGTTACTGTGTAAGTATGACTTTGCTTTGCTTTTCATTTAAGAATCAGAGGGGTGATATTTCGTGGCTTCTTGCTGTCAGCAAATGCTGTTGGGCTTCATCTGATCCAGAGAGCTCTCTTTCAGCCACATTACTATCAACACCTTTATAAAAACACACAATAAACTTTAATAGGTGTTTACATAATCAAAAATTGTCCACTTATTGTCCTAATGTGAATAATCCATTTACTTTGTTTAAACTGTGCTGCTTCAGGAAGAGATGTCAGGAGAGAGTGTGGTGAGCTCGGCAGTGCCAGCAGCTACAACCCGGACTACATCCTTCAAAGGCTCCAGCCCCAGCTCAAAATATGTGAAGTTAAATGTGGGTGGCGCACTGTACTACACTACAATGCAGACACTAACCAAACAGGACACAATGCTCAAAGCAATGTTCAGTGGCAGAATGGAGGTCCTCACAGATAGTGAAGGTGAGCGTTTGGTGAATCATATGCAGTGTTTACTACATCACTGCAGTTCAGCTGTTAGCAATATTTTGCCATTTTTTTGCTTATAGGTTGGATCCTGATTGATCGGTGCGGGAAACATTTTGGAACAATCCTTAACTACCTTAGAGATGGTGCAGTCCCACTTCCAGACAGCCGACGGGAAACCGAGGAGCTGCTTGCCGAAGCCAAGTATTACCTTGTCCAAGGCCTTGCCGATGAGTGTACAGCTGCCCTGCAGGTACTGTCATCACGGCATTACATTTCTATGGAATAATTTTTAAGTTTTAAGAAAAGTATTTGTAAGTTGTAAGTTTTGAAATCTGCACTCCCTGAAAAATATATCTATATATCTCACCATGATGTCTGTTAGGTTTCTTCCTATCTGTGCTCTGTTTTTAAAAAATAAATATTTAGCATTTGTCTGTGTATTTTTAACAATTAAAATACATTGTTGAATGAGAATCTCAAACAAAAACTAAAGAGGAAAATCTGCTACTTACTTTTATTCATTTTATCTACAAACAGCAGCAAAAATCTGTGTTAAAAAGCTTTTTGACAGTAGCCATTGTGACATCCAATAACCACAGGTATTACTGGTGATATTAGTGAAGGTTCTGCTCTGTTCAGGTACAGAGACTTAGTTCATGTGATTAGTGTGTTTTTCTACTATTTCATTTCAAAGTGGTTGCTGTTAAAAACAAAGTCTATAATTTTAAACTAGTCTGATTAAAAAACCTCAGCATTGGTGATTGTGAAATTTGTAACTTACATTATGTTGCAGTTTTTAATGTGGAAGTGTAAAAATATATTTTTCAGAACAAAGAAACATATGAACCCCTTTGTAAAGTGCCTCTGATGACATCATCCAAGGAAGAGCAGAGGCTTATTGCTACCTCAAATAAGGTATGCTGTGTCCTCAATAAAATGTGCAGCATTTTCTTTAGTATTGAAAGAAATTTGTCATTTTGAATTTTTCTCTCAAAGACAAACTTTGTCTTCACAGCCAACGGTCAAACTGCTGTATAACAGAAGCAACAACAAGTATTCATATACCAGGTGAGTCCTCACATGTTAACAGGATCTAGCCTGTCTAAGTTAAAGAATAACAATAATATCATCAATTGTAATAGTAAGTGACCATTCTTTAACTTTTTTCTCCTCAGCAATTCTGATGACAACATGCTCAAAAATATTGAGCTGTTTGACAAGCTGTCATTGCGGTTCAATGGTCGGGTACTCTTCATCAAAGATGTGATTGGAGATGAGATCTGTTGCTGGTCTTTTTATGGCCAGGGGCGTAAAATTGCTGAAGTATGTTGCACTTCCATTGTTTATGCCACCGAAAAGAAGCAGACAAAGGTAAATATGCTTTGTACTCTTAGAGTACTTTATGCTTTTTTAACTATAGATCAATGCCATGTTGGATAAATAGATCTCGATCTCTTGAGTAACACTTCATTTTTCTCCTAGGTTGAATTCCCTGAGGCTCGAATCTATGAGGAGACCCTCAACATCCTTCTGTATGAGTCCCATGATGGTAGAGGTCCAGACAATGCTCTGCTAGAGGCCACAGGGGGTGCTGCAGGGCGATCCAACCATCTGGATGAGGATGAGGAGCGAGAACGAATTGAACGAGTTCGTAGGATTCACATCAAACGACCTGATGACCGTACACACCACCACCAGTGACATCTCTCCTTTGACCCATCAGCCTGTGATCCTGGACAGTATTTGCACCAAGCTTGTGCCTTATAACACCCAGCGCGCCTCTCTTTCACTCCCTCATATTTTACCAGCTTTCTCCAGAAGACTGTTATGAGTGTCATACAGCAGTGTGCAGTGGTGAAGTGATTGTGTGCATTTTTGTCTCCACTTGTCTTCTTTGTTTTGTTGTCAGGCTGTAGTGTGTTGTTCTTTTCGTTTGCCATGATAACTTTTATCATTTTTTTGCCACTGTGCAGAAGCTAATAGACTTAGATACATGGATGTTTGCATTGAGCACTGTAAATTACTGAGTGAGTGAAAAAATATATTGTCAGTATAAATCTGTTGTTGGCAGTCCTAACTACTTTAAATCCAGGAGAACAAGGATTATGTGATCTAAGCAGCTAAAGGTTAATGTAGATAGTTTAGTTTTTCTTTGGCATGGTTGTGATGGGTCTACTTTAAGGTCCAGGTGGATGAACCAGGTGTTGTACACAATAAGACCATATGGTGGCACTGTTTTACTCTAGATATTTACTGGGGCTATTTTGTAGCCTATCTATAATTAAAATTAAACCTTTCTAAAATGTAATATTTTCTTTATACAGTAAAAATCACAGGTGAATACAGCAAGTCACTCTTATGCTGTATTTAGTTTTAACATTGATGCATTTCTCCTTCACTAAGCAAATCATTATTTTCAGTGCAGGGAACTTGAGCTGTGGCCTGAGGTGTTAAATGTACCTGGCTGATTGAATGATGGAAGCTGAGGTTGAAGTGAATGACTGTAACCAGAGATCTCTCTAGGAGGAAATAAACCCTGTCTACAAGCTTTTAACAGGGAGAGAAATTAGACCTGTCCTTCATCACTGCATTCATCAGAGAATGTACTGTTTGCACACTATAGGTTTAAGTTGAAATATGTTTAATAATCGCTGTGCTTGTAGGTCTGTTGTACAGAAGTAAACAAATGTACGTTTTATATTTATACATACTTTTATCACAAATAAATTTCTACAAAAATGTTTTTTGTTTTTTATTTTCAATATTAATGGACATACAAAATTTTAATACATATGGCTTCATTGTTCTGAAATTACAGTTGCAGTTGTAAAACGTATTGTTCCGTGTTTGGTACATTAAAATATTTTAGTAATGAATGACTTTCACAGTTCAAACACAAAGATTGTATAGCAGTAGCCTCTTGTTTCCCCTTAATATTTTGATGTGGAGAAGTACTTTTGATTATTGATTAGTATGTGTTTCTGTCCAACAAGCAAGTTCATGCAAGGTTCCTGATGTGCATCTCTTTCTGGTCAGATGTATTTCCTGCAGGCATGGTGATCCTCTCCTTAGTGGTCTCCTGATGAAATATGCAGGGACTTCTTATGTGTCTCCTTCTCCACCCCACACGTTACCGTGTCCTTGCCCGAGTGGCAACCTGCAATAGCAAACAGTCTGACACTGTGTATTCATTTGTGAACTAATTTTAGACCAGCGCCAGAAATAGCACACCAGGCTATATAATTTTTCAGGTCAGGTTTATGTATGGAACACTATCCAAAGGATCAGATATTGACTAAAGTGCTGTACAATTCATAAGAAACACTAGAGTGGACAAAACAAGAAAAGAGACTATAAAAAGTACAAATATAAGTCATTCCCTACTCATAACTTAGAATAAATTTGAACTTAAGCTTGATTAAAAGCCAGGTCAAAGGGCTATTTTTTAAGCAGGGATTTGAAAAATGCTAAGGAAGGGTCAGCTGTAGTGGAATAGTCTGTTCCAAACCTTAGAAAAGAAAAAGCACAATCCCCTGTTTTAAACTTGGATTTAGGAACCACTAAGAGCATTTGACAGATGATCAAAGTGCTCTGGGTGGAACACAGAATTGCAGAACTTTGGCAAGATAAGACAGAAGCTGTCCAGTTAAGGATGTAAAAACAAATAAACCTTCAAATGTATTTTAACCCTAGTACTGCCGTACATCAATTTGATGTCCCAGATAAGTTCCGTGTACTGCCGGTCATCTATATATTGATCACTTCCAGTGTTTTCATTCACTGCCGGTTGTTGAGCTGGTCGTTTAGCTGGTCGTATAGCTGGCAGGACAAGGGTTAAAATAAGGTAGCTAATCCCATTTTTAAGGGTGTATAAAATCAAGCACCTAGCCATGCAGTCTGCCTTTACAAACATTTGTGAAATAATGGATTGTTTGACAGAGTTCGAGTGTGGTACAGTAATAGGAACATGTCAGTTCATGAATTTCCCATAGATATTCCATATTGAGATGGCAACGTTTATGGACTGCTGACTCAGTAACTGCAGAGCTCTAAACCTCCTCTAACGTCAGCAGTAAAACTGTACACTAGAATCTCGATGGCATTGGTTTCCATGGCTGAGCAATTCAAGCCTTACATCACCAAACACAATGCAAGCATTGGATGGAGTGGTGTAAAGTATACTGCCACTGGAGTCTGGAGCAGTGGAAACTCCTTCTATGGAGTGATGAATCACACTTCTCTAGCCGGCAGCCTGATGGACGAGTTTGGGTTTGGTTACCCTCCTGACTGCATTGTGTAAACTGTATAGTTTGGTGGAGGAAGAATAGTGCAATTGGGCTGTTTCTCTGGGGTCGGCCTGAGGCCCTTAGTTCCAGTGAAGGGAAATCTTGATACTTCAGTTTACCAAAACGTTTTGGCCAATTCACAACAAAAGTCACCTCAAGGCGCTTTACACTGTAAGGTAAAGATCCTACAGTGTTAGAGAGAAAACCTCAACAATCCGATGATCCCCTGTGAGCAAGCACTCAGCGACCGTGGGAAGGAAAAACTTCCTTATAACAGGAAGAAACCTCCAGCAGAACCAGGCTCAGGGAGGGGCAGCCATCTTCCTCGACCGGTTGGGGATGAGGGGACAGAGAAGACAGAAAGAAGAGCAAAGAGAAACAGACTATGGGAGAGAGAAGACAACATTTAATGACATGCAGCAGCAGCAAAAAAATGCATGGGGAGTAAAAAGAGGTGAGTGGAGAAGAAATGCCCAGCACATCATAAGAAGCCACCCAGCAGCCTAAACCTATTGCAGCATAACTAAGCCCTAGGAAAGTTTTAAGCCTAATCTTAAATGTAGAGAAGGTGTCTGCCTTCCGAATACAAACTGGGAGCTGGTTTTACAGGAGAGGGGCCTGATAACTGAAGGCTCTGCATCCCATTTTACTTTTAAAAACTTTAGGAACCACAAGTAGGTCTGCACTCTGAGGGTGAAGTGCTCTATTGGGAAAATATGGTATAATGAGGACTTTCAGATAGGATGGGGCCTGATTGTTTAAGACATTGTAAGTGAGTAGAAGGATTTTAAATTCAATTCTGGATTTAACAGGGAGCCAATTAAGAGAAGCCAGTATAAGGAAATATGATCTCTCCTACTTGTCCCTGTCAGTCTCACTGAAGCATTTTGGATCAACTGAAAGCTTTTAGGAAGCTTTTAGAAAAGCCAGATAGCAATGAATTGCAATAAGCAAGCCTAGGAGTAATAAATGCATGAACTAGTTTTTCAGCATCACTCTGAGACAGGATGTTTCTAATTTTGGTGATATTACAGAGGTGAAAGGTAGTCCTTAATATCTGTTTAATGTGAGCATTAAAGGACAAATCCTCGTCAAAAACAAGTCCAAGTTTCCTCACAGTGTCATTGGAGGCCAAAGTAATGCCATCCAGAGTAAGTATCTAGTTAGAAAGAGCATTTCTGAGGCTTTTAGGGCCAAATACAGGGAGTTTCAAAAAGATGGATCCAATTTGAATGCGGTATATTTATTGATAGCAACATGGGACTGCTACACAAAGTTACAAATGGTTAAGTTGTGGTCTTTTAAAACTCTATGCCCCACCCTTTCATTCATGGGCAGTTCATGGTTACAGAGATAAAGTGATTTCAAATTGGGTCCATCTTTTTGAAACACCCTGTACAATAACCTCAGTTTTGTCTGAATTTAAAAGTAGAAAATTACAGGTGATCCAGGCATTTATGTCTTCAAGGCATATCTCTAGTTTAACTAATTGATTTGTGTCATGTGATATCATAGATAAATATAGCTGGGTATCATCTGCATAGCAATGAAAATGTATGCAGTGTTTTCTAATGATAATATCTAAGGGAATGCATGTATTACGTAAAGAGTATCAGTCCCAACACAGAACCCTGTGGGTCTCTGACTAACTTTTGTGTGTGAGGAAGACTCCTCATTTACATGCACAAACTGGAATCTGTCAGACAAATAAGATTCAAACCAGTGTAATGCATGCCCTTTAATACCAACAGAGTATTCTAGCCTGTGGGGTAAAATGTTGTAGTCAAATTTTCATTTTCAACACCTACGTGAATGTTAAAATCATTTGATCTGAACTGAGCACTACATCAAATAAGAAGTCTGAGAATTCATATAAAAACTCTGAATAAGGGACAGACTGATGATAGATAACAACAAATAAAACTTGTATTCGAGTTTTCCAGTTAGGGCCACCAAGGCTAAGAGTAAGGCTTTCAAATCAAGTATAACTCTGCTTTGATATTTGGTTGATCAGCAAGCTAGAGTTAAAGACTGCTGCCACTCCTGCCACTCACAGCTTCCCCTCTTCTGGGAGAGCCCTCATACAGACATAATTGTTCATGAGACACAAATGAATGATATAAAATATTTATTATGCACTTTTTACTTCTAGGCTGGACTACTGTAATTCCTTATCATCAGGCTTTTCTAACAGCTCCCTGAAAAGCCTTCAGTTGATCCAAAATGCTGCGGTGAGAGAACTATCAGGGACTAAAAAGAGAGATCATATTTTCCTTATATTTGCTTCTCTTCATCTGCCTCCTCTGATGTCCAGAATTTAATTTGAAATCCTTCTCCTCACAAAGTTGAATAATTACCTATCATCACATCTTTATACCTCACAATATCATATCATCCCATTAGAGCACTTTGCTCTTACAGTGAACGATTACTCGCAGTTACAATTTCTAGTAGAAATTTCAAGTAGAATGGGAGGCAGAGCCTTCAGCTATTAGGCTCCTCTCCTGTGGAAACAGCTCCCAGTTTGGATTTGAAAGACAGATACTGTCTCTGTGTTTAAGCTCAGGCTTAAAACTTTCCTCATTGATAAAGTTTATAGTTAGAGCTGGATCAGTTGAACCAGAACCATTCCTTAGTTATGCTGCGATAGGCTCAGGCTGCCGAGGAACTTCCCGTGATGCACTGAACATTTCTTCTCTCATTTTTCACTCGTGTTTATATGCCACTACTGCATGTCATAAAATTTGGTCTTTTCTCTCCCATAATCTGCGTTGTCCCTGTCTCTCTTTGCGCTCCTTTTTCTCCTGTCTTTCCCCTCTACCCCTCCAACCAGTGGAGGCAGGTGGTTGCCCCTCCCTGAGCGTGGTTGTGCTTGAGGTTTGTTCTTGTTCAAAGGGAGATTTTCCTTATATAATAATAAAATATAATAAAATATATATAATAAAATTGAATTGAACTGAATAATTGCATTTATTATAGCACATGAGTTAACATCAAGGAAATCAAGGAGAATGAGTGAACACACTCCTAAAGTGTCCACCAACTTTTTAATCAGCCCTCCTTGTAAAGAGAAACCTCACCAAACAGATGGGTTGACCCCCAAAATCAGTTACAATTAGACATGAAACAATACAGTTGAGACCATAAACTCGTCAAAAGTTCACTGAGAATGGAGATCAAGGAACCCAAAGGGCCCCTTTCTCAGAGACTTCTACATAACCAGATTTCTTGTAGCATTAAGACTGGTTGGCCCATGCTGACTATTAAAAGAATACATGTTTAAGGCACTTAAGGGTACATCCATCTGTGGTTTTAACTGACAGCCTTTGTTAATTTAGAACAAAACAGGAAGTGCTTTAGGAATTTAATCTGTTTTAAAATAGTCACTGGTCTCCATGAAATTGAGTGAGACAATAGGTACAGTCAAAGAAGATCACAACATCATATCATAACAGATACTGTATGTTCAGCTTAAATGTAGCCATCTGTTTATACTTTTAGAGAGCACTAAAGGTGTAACATCACCCTTCCAGCCCAAAAAATTCACTAAACTAACAGTTTTTCAGTCAGTAGTTGACCACACCTAAATTTGGAGCATCCATTTCCATATGACTGAAAGCTGTTTGTACAAGTACTGAATAGTCATTGTAAAAAGACAGTGTACTTCAACTGCACTCTTGTTTACTGCCCCAGAGTGGCTGTACGGCATGTGTTCAAATCTCCAAAACAATCAGATGAAAACCACACTAGTCTCTCGGAAACAATAAAAAACTTTCATTGGATCATTGCACTTAAGGTGCTTGGTGATGCTTATTTCATGTATACCAGCTGCAATTCTCATATCAAATAAAGCAGCTGCAAAGGTTAAGAGTTGTTTTTCATGGCAATACAATCTGTTATTAAGACCCTCTCTAAGACCATAACCATTCCAGTGAATTTCTTTTAGTTGCCAGATAGAATACTAAATATTACTTTACTTTAAACTCACTTATTTTAGTTAACGTTGCTATTATTTTATTTCATGTCTCTCTATTCTATTTCTATTCATTTGCAGGTTTAAGAAGAGCTTTTTTCCTTACATTATCCCATCAGTTAAATGAGATGCATTATCTTGTTTAGTCAGTAAATAACTGAATAGCATAACTTTCATCTCTTTCAACCCCCAAGACTAAATCTGGCTATATTTAGATTAGAACATGTTGAGTGATTAATGTGAGAACTCTGGCTATGGACTGCATTCTTTGTGTTTGTCTCTTTGGGTTATGTAACTTCCGGTCTTTATTGTACACAGCAGTCAGCTGGCCTGTACAGGTCATTTCCACAGGCATTTCAGATGTGCACTTCACCAATGTCCTTGCCAAAGTTCTGCAGTTAGACCATAACAGATTTAGGCAGATGTAGATGTTCACCCTGCTGGCAAACACAAACATTAAAGGAAGCACTGTCCCTGCAGCCCTGACAAGAACATGCATGGCTGCTTCTGAATGTGTGAGGAATGGTGGTGATGGTGGCGGGAGCACATGATTATGGCATACATACTTGCACTCATCTGATGGTGATATGCAATGAAATGTTGCAAACAAAATGTCTTTGATGTGTGTGATGGTAGTGTGGGTACAATTTACTTTTACCAGACGTTTGTAACAACGTGTCCTTTCCAGGTTTATTCAGCCATACTGCTAAATGTTTAGCAACAGCGTGGTCACCAAAAAAAAAAATAAACAAAAAAGATATTTTTCTTACTTGCCTGTAGAACTGTGATGTGAGCTGATAGTTTTGACTAAGACTTTTAGAAATTCAGTTAAATTAGGAAAATCTAACATTGTGTCTCTCAAGGAAAAACTTCTTGCATACTCTGAATAAAATACACAGATCTCACTGTCAGTTCTTTCCACTGAAACTATTTTTCCTTGAAAGTAATTTCAGCTGAAGTAAGGTCTGTTTATTGTCCAGAGCAAGAATGTACCCGGAAAGAAACGGTAACATCAAAGTTTTAATTTGTTTTTAACCACTGTACTGAATGTACCCATTACATTGGGGTGATGACAGAAATCTCTGGAAATTAAGATTTTTAAAAAACATATTCAAATCCAAATGGCTAAATACTACAAATCAAACCAGAAAAATGTCTTTATGACTGACTTTTTAAATGAGGTTTGTTTACGATTGCCTGGAAAAATATCTTGCACCCACTGTAGTGTGATGTCATTTTTTAATATGGACTTACCTGCGCATACAGTCCAGCGCACGCACGAAGAAGTCCTTGCTGAGCTGGTGCTCATCACGCAGAAGAGCACACTGCTCTAAAGTGACAGACATGGATGTTCGGTCTTTGGCACTTTTACAGCTGGTAAACCTGATGCCATTTAACCTCCGGCAGATCTGGATAAAAGTGGAGAATAAAAAGAATCATAATTTTTTTTTTTTACAATTTTCATTAATGCGAAATGTTCCTTTTTGTCATTGAACGTAGTAGTAGTTCACCTTGTTTTAAGTGTCCTAACACAGACGTCAAATCATTTTAAAGTAAAAAAGATGAATTACATATTTTGGATCATGAACTTGGATTAAATATTTTACATCTTCTCCTT
>VUQH01056381.1:6115-22994 GCA_015106775.1 Etroplus canarensis | reverse complement strand
AGAGAAAGCGCGCTGGGTGCACCCTATCAGGATGTTATCAGATCTGCGCTGAGCCCAACGAATATGTGCAACGTGCAAATGTGTCCCCGTGGTAGTTTGGTACATCTAGAAGACGGTCCTAACGCGAAAAGGCGCGGGAATAGCGCCATCTTTTGGAAGCGAGTGGATTCGATTTATTTCGGTGGTCTAGCCTAATTTGCTATAAATGTAACGTTCTCACGTTAGTCGGTGGAGTTGAAATGGCGAAAAGAGCAGCTTTAACCTTTCGGCAGGTGTCTTCTGATGTCCTCACTGACTGTCTTGTCAATCTCAACAAAAGAAACAAAGAAAACCTCCAAACTTTATCAAAATGTAGCGGAAACTTCAAAACTAAGAGACTCGTAGGTGAGTAAACTGTTTTTTCTAAGTGATTTTAGCTTGCTGACAAAAACCCCTGGAGTATGAAGATACAAATAATATCTATTTATTGAACAGAAAGTGCAATTAGTCTGTCATTTGTTTGACCCCCTACATTTCTAACGGCCATTAGAATATAACGTTAACAGTTATTTGTGTAAACTAAGACAGTGTTGTTGCTTTTCTTGCAAATTCAAGTTTCCTAGTTTCTCCATAAGCCACATAGAAGTGGTTTGTTTATACATCACCTAGGTCTTTATTTTTATTTTTAGTTTCTTGTTTGTGCTGTTTGTTTGCATGCCTGACAATTATAATTTTTGTCTTATTATTATTAGTAGTAGTATAGAGTGGGTTAGTTTATTTATTTATGTATTTATTTATGCTTAGTTCTGTTTCAGTGTTAGTTTTAGGGTTTTGTTTTTGTAATAAAATTGGGCAGTTAATGGTGGCAAAACCAAAGAAATTCAGAGGGATATTAAGATATATATATATATATATATAGATAGATATTTTAGTACTTTGTTAAAGTTTAGAGTCGCCCCTCATTTCCTCATATTTTGCATCCAAGGAGCCATACTTTTTGTAATTTCTAAAGTGGTCTTGACTAATAGTTCTCCAGGCTTTCTGTAGGTATTTCAAGGTTTTTCTTTGGACATTGGCTGCTTAACATTTTTCAGAGGAATCTGTTTTTTTTTTTTTGTTTGTTTTTGTTAAGTCCCTTCACACTGACCTATGAATCACTGAAGCATAAAAAACGCACCTAACACAAGGGATGAACAAGTGTTGTGTCTACACATAACTGACAACTTGGCAAAGAACCAGTTCTGCCTTGTATCTTTAGGCACTCTGTTACAAGCAGTCTGTCACAAAAACGCATCATTTGTTATAACTTCTTTAGTTGGATCTATGAAATATACCAAGGATAACAGTTTGAGAGCCATTAATTAGTATTTTTTGCACCAACAAGGTACAAAACTTGGCATATCACAGCATGGTAGCAGGACATCCTTAAAGAAAGATGAGGAAACTAAACAAGTGGAGGACAAAAGATAAAGGGACAGGCCTAAAAAAAAAAAACCACAGCAGGTGAACTGTACTTTAAAGATCCAGCAAAGATCTGACACAGGACCTGAGAGATGCATCTGCTGTCAAGAAGCCTTTCTTAAGGATGGAAAATGGGGAGAAAAAGCTGAGATATGCCAAATTACACAAGAACTGGAGTGAAAATCAGCGGCAGCAGGTCCTATGGAGTGATGAATCCAAATTTGAAATTCTTTGTTCAAATTATCACCAACATGTACAGAGGAGGTCAGGAGAGAGGTCCAAAAGTGGGTGTCTACAGCCGAACACAGTGGAGGCTCTGTCATGGTTTGAGGCTCAATTTCAGTCAGTGGTGTTGAGGGTCTTATCAAAATTGATGAAATTATGAACACACAAAGGTACTGTTAGCTTTTGGTCCACCAAGCAATAGCATCTAGAAAGCATCTGATTGGGAGTGGCTTCATTTTTCAGCATGACAATGATCCCAAACACACTGCCAATGCCATAAAAGCCTACCTGGATAGAAAAACACACAATGAAACACTATCAGTTGTGGATTGGCCTCAACATTATTGAAGCAGTGTGGGATATTCCTGACAGAACAGAACAAAAGGCAGACAACATCTAAAGAAGAGCTTTAGAATGTTCTTCAGGAAGCTTAGAGAACTATTCCTGAAGGTTATTTGAATACATGACAAGAAAGCTTGACTAACAGAGTTTGGGCTGTGCTGAAAAATAAAAGTGATCCAACTAAATATTCACTTTCAAGCTCATTAGAATTGTTTAAACTGTTTTTGCCTTATGTACTGTATTTGTAGTAAAATGTTGTAGTTGACTGTATCAAATGCTGCACTGAGGTCTAGAAGAACAAGTACAGAGATGAGTCGGAGGTCATAAGATAATCATTCGTAATCTTTACTACTGCTGTTTCTGTGCTATGATGAACTCTGAATCCTGACTGGAAATCTTCAAATAAACCATTCTTCTGTAAGTGATCACACACAGTTCTTCTGCAACAACTCTTTCAAGAATTTTTGAAATGAAAGGATGGTTGGAAATTGGTCTGTAATTAGCTAAGATGGCTGGATCAAGCAAAGGCTTTTTAAGTAGTGGTTAAATTACAGCCACCTTAAAAGCCTGTGGTACGTATGCTGTTAATAAGGATAAATTGGTCATATTCAAAACTGAAGCATTAACTAATGGCAAGACCTCTTTGAACAGTCTTTTAGGGATGAGTGTAACAGACATGTCAATGGTTTAGAGGAAGTCATTTACTGAGGTTAGCTCAGAGAGGTCAACAGGAGAGAAATGGTCCAAACAAATATCAGTAGTTATTGAAGTTGCCATGCTTAATGGAACGTCTGTAAAGTTTAAGTAGCTGCTCTGCAATGTTTTGGCACATGGCATTGAAGAAAATGATAATGATGGAGGAATTACCTTAAATTTACCCACAGCACTTTCAGTTAAACGTCTACTGTAGTAAAAATTTTCCACAGTGCTGTGTAGTCCATTATTGTAAACTCAAATGTTAAGAAATGGTCAAACAGAAGAGGATTTTCAGGAAATACTGTGAAATGTTCAGTTTCTGTGCCATATGTCAGGACAAGATCAACAGTGTTAGTCTAATAATGAATTAAATGCAATTTTGAGAATGTCACTTTCAACATCTACATAAATCTTAAAATCATCTTCTATAAAAAAAGTCAGAGAATTAATCTAAAAACTCTGAATAAGAGACAAGCAGACAATAGATAACAATTAAAACTCGCTTTTGTGTTTTCCAGTCAGAGTGATAGAAGCTAAGAGTGAGGCTTTTGAATGAATTATACCGCTAAGCATTTGGTTGATCAGTACACTACAGTTAAAGATTGCTGCCACTCCTCCTCGGCCTGTGCTTCAAGGATTCTGACAACTAGTATTACTCAGGCGAGTTGATTCATTTAAACTGACATTCTTCCTGCTGCAACCAAATTTCTATAAGACAAAACAAATCAATATGTTAATTATTAAATAATTCACAAAAAAGAACTTAGAAGAGAGAGCCCTTTAATAGTTCACATTTAATTGCTTTACTCTTTGGTGCCATTGAAATGGTTATATTTTTTTCTTTGTGAATTTTTAAGGTTAACTCATTTTTTTTTCCATTCATTTTTTTGGCGGATTTATTTTAGGTGGTTTGGGAGCAGACGCAGCCTCTATGGGGATGGGTATTAGAGGGGGTGACAGGAGGAGAGAAACTGCAGAGAGGCGTATAAGACTGCAACTCTGCTTCCTGGTCCCAGGAAGGGGGGGGGCTAATAAAATTGGCGAGATTTTTAGAAATGAGAGCTGCTCCATCCATAGTGGGATGGATGCTGTTTCTCCTAATAACACCATGTTTTCCCCAAAAAGTTTGCGAGTTATCTATGAAGTCCACACCATTTACAAGTACTGTTTGTACACTAAACTGATAGCACAGTGTGTTTATGGTGTATTTCAGTCCTTTGAGATAAAGTCTGTCTTTTGTCAGCAGGTAGTGACTAAGCTGTATAGGATGGTTAGCTCTGAAGGGGCCACTAAGCCTCCCTGCACCCTGTCATCACTCTGAAGTCTTTCATGCATCTGGATTTGTGAGCCCTGTCATTATGGAGGTTGAGTCTCAATATAAAATTCTTCAACATA
This sequence comes from Etroplus canarensis, assembly GCA_015106775.1. NCBI lineage: Eukaryota > Metazoa > Chordata > Actinopteri > Cichliformes > Cichlidae > Etroplus > Etroplus canarensis. The sequence continues at coordinate 18,896 of VUQH01056381.1, read as the reverse complement.
GCAGAGTCTACCAGCTAGAAGCACCTCTGCAGGCAAAGCCTGCCGAGGATGAGGAGGAGCAAATGGAAAACAGCAATAATAATTTCTAATAAATCCATAGGTTTCCTGCAGCCAGCAAATCATCTAAAATACAGTTTATATGAATACATTTATGGGGACAGCCTTGTCAGGAGTAATTATCACTGCTGTTCTGTAAAAGTTTGCTAGTGTTTGGGAGGTAGGTAGAGCCTGGGAGCTGATTATAGGTGTGATACAGTGTTTATTTGCACAAATTTCACTCAAATGAGTGTAAAGAAAAAAATCTGAATTTTAAATCTAGCTTAGCTTAGTAAAGTAGCAGTAATTACTACCTTTTTTACCCCTACCTGGGTAATTTCACATATTTTATTTAACCACTAATATATAGTTAGTTTTTATGTGGAGGAAAAAAGCTTTATATAACAACTGGAGACAGTAGTGGAAATGTGCTCAGTCAAAGTTCACAATCAGCCTTAAACCTTATATTCACTTTAGACTAATATTATTTATGTCTTTACTGGATTTAGGTTAGTCCCTAGGGGCTAGGTTAATTGGTGATTCTAAATTGACTGTAGGTATGAATGTGGATGTGAATGGTTGTCTGTCTCTCCGTGTTGGCTCTGCGAAGGACTGGTGAGGTCGCCAGTCCGAGGGTGTGCCCTGCACAGGTCGCCAGTCCGAGGGTGTGCCCTGCACAGGTCGCCAGTCCGAGGGTGTGCCCTGCACAGGTCGCCAGTCCAGGGTGTACCCTGCCTTTCACCCCCCGCTACCCTGAATTGATAAGAAGATGAATGAATGAAAGGATTTATGTTTTTGGTTTTTTCCCTGTACAACCTAGAGGAGGATTTCTACCACCACAAATGATTTGTATCCACTTTTCCTCTTAGGTGTCAAAAATGTGGCCTGCAGGCCTGAACCAGCCCCCCTCAAATGGTCCAATCTGGCCCATTTGTTGGTTTTCTAAAAGTGTGAAAACTGCAGAGAAGCCATTAATAATTACAGTTTTTCAATAAACCGCAAGAGTATAGGAGTGGAAAAATAGTCCTAGATCCTCATAAGTTCTTTGAATGATAAAGACATAAGATAATATTGTCTTAAATACAGCATGTGAAGGTTTGGTGGCTTTGTAGAGTCTGTACGTTGAATGTGGAAAAAGTGAACTATATAGTGTGGAAATTGTCCTTTTTTTTTTTCTTAAGAGAGCTTAGCCTCTTTAACATCCGTTTTTGTGCCATTAATTAATGAGTCATAATTTTAAGACTGAAAGAAATGGAAAAATTAGAAACCCACTTGAAACCAAACTGAGCTGTATGTGCCCGGGAACTTAAATAAGTTTGTTGTCCCTGTCCCTTAGATGGAAGTAGTATCTCTCGTGATGATAGTATCTGCATCCATAAGACTTAAGTGTCACTGAATGTTTTTTTTTTTTTTTCCATTTGTGACTCATTATAAAGGGGTTCACCCCATAACCAAATATGTTCTCTTTCTGACCTGTAGTGCTTTTTAGCCTTCCAAATAGTTTTGGTGTGAGCTGTCCAGATTTGGAGATATCGGCTGCAGAGATGTCTCCCTTCTCTTGAATATAAATAGATAAATGGCACTTGCTTTGTGGTACTTTAAAACAAGATATTTTAAAAATAAATAAATGAAAATTCAACATCAGAAATCATGACCCAATTGTACAGAAAACCCACACACCTTGCTGTGAACAGTTTTTATGTCGGAACCATCCATCCATCTGTTTTTTTTTTTTTTTCTGAAGTTCAACTGTGGTGCCGCCGTCTAAACAGGGTGATCCAGACATCCTTTCCCCCAACCATGTTTTCCAGTTCCTACTTGGGGATCCTGAGGCCTTCCCAAGTCATACAAGATATACAGTCTCTCCTGCAATGTCTGGGTCAACCCTTCGGTCGCCGTCCATTTGGGCATGCCTATAAAACCTCCAAAGGGAAGTGTCTTGGAGGCAACCTGATCAGATGTCAAAAACACCTCAGTTTGGCTTCTTGCTGATCTCTCACCCTATGAAGGAAACTCATTTTGGCTGCTTGCATCTGCAACCTAATTCTTTTGGTCACTACCAACAGCTTGTGACCATAGGTGAGAGTCTAAGATAGAACAAATTAAACTGTTTTCCATACCTGCCAAATGTATCACACTGCAGATGATTGCATCCATATACATGTGACATGAACAAAAAAAATTGGGTTTTTTGGCACATTGCCTCCCACTGGAGGAAAATTGAAATATTTAACACTTTAACAGGTAATGACTGATCAGGAAAAACTTGAGCCAACAGCTGAAGATGAAACCAGACAGTCAGTACTAATGCAACCCTTCAGCTGAGCTGTAATAGCTGCATGTTTCTTTTACTTACTGGACTGACAGTATAAAAGAAGGATGTAGCTTTCAGGAGTGAAGCCCACATGGTTGTGGCTTAAATCTGGATTCTATTTAATGCCCAGCAGGGGGCAACTTCCTTGGCTTCACAACTTCCAGTCCTATTGCAGTTTATGGGAAAACATGGCCTCTGTAGCCACGTTCCTTACTTTATGGGCTTGACTGCTGGTTTCAGGACAAACTGAATAAAAGTATAAACTTACTTTGTAAACCTTGGCCATTCTAAGAGCCAGAAAGGTGGATTGTCCAGATGAGCATGTAGTTTATCAGTCAGATATACCCCTCACTTGGTTTTAAAACAAAGATCACGACAGCAAAAACACTTAGCTTGAAGGTTCATAACAAGTCTTTGAGAAACCAATGGGTGATGTCACAATGACGTCCACTTTACAGCCATGTTTTATACTGTTTATGCTCACAGCAAGATTTTTGGAATTTGAGTAACCAGGTCATGATTTCTGGAAAGAAGCACTGCTGTTCAGTCTTTAAAAAAATTTTTTTTTGGTACTTTGAACACCAGAAAGTGAATGCTATCATACTCAACAGAATACGGAGATCTCTGCAGCTAATATCTCCAAAACTGGCCAACTCACACCAAAAAAAACCACAGGCCAGAGTAAAAATAAGTAAACAGTATTTTTAGGCTGAACTGCCCCTTTAATGCACACATACCATTTCTACTTAATTACTGTGATGCCTTCCTCTCCTGTGTTACTTAGAGTACATCTTCCTGATGACCAAAGAACTGAATCTGGACCCACTGGCTGGCTACCATGCTGTTGAATTACTTCAAAGGTAAGAACAAGCAGCACATTTAACTTTACCTGTCTGTCACACCGTGTGTATTACTGTATATGAGTAATTATCTCCCCCAGGTTCATGGTCCAGCACATTGAAGATATGCTCACCACACCCACACCTCAAGGTGCAACTGCTGAGCACCCAAGAAATTACGAGGATGCTATTTTTGACAAGCTCAAGGACAAATTCCCCCTCATCGTCTTCTCCTGTGTCCAGCTCGCAAGCAAACTGTCTCTGCACAGTCATGTAAGTTCTGCCATGTCAGTGATTACTTACTTCAGTTACCCTGAAATGACAGATATGATAGTCTGGTATGTCTTTCCATACCTTTCCTTCCATATGTATTTCTTAGATTATCGACAACAACACTGCCATACGCTTTCTGCATTCAGTCAGCTGCAGGATTTCCAAACAGGCTCTCCTGGAATCAGAACTGATGGTCTTGAAAGGGCTTAAATTCAGACTAGATGTCCTTAACCCACTGACATATGTGGAAATACTTCTGGAGGTTCTCGGTAAGATATTGGGGTATATATATATATATATATATATATATAGAAAAGATTGTTTCAAATTACACATGAGAATGTGAGGGATTTTGAGATGACTCAACTCTTATAGGACACAACGAGCCATCAGTCCCTGTGGAGTGCCTTTATCACCTGTGCCACCATGTTCTCCAGTTCATCAGCCTACAGAGGACTGACATCTATGAAACATTATTAATGGCAACCACTCAATGTGTCAGCCCATCCAGGGAACAGCGGTATTGCATTTCTCTCTAAGATGCTAGTTCTGATAAATAGTAAAGTTGACAAGCTCTTTGACTCCACTAAGCTCACTTTTTGTCCCCAAGGGGCAATTTTTAAAAAGGGCGTAAAAGTAGCTTGAAAACATCAACACAAATTACACATAACACCATAAACACCACTCCCAGAATAAAATAATGAAATGGCAGATGTGGTCAAATAGTCCAAAGATTACCTCCCAAGTCTTTAATCACTTTTCCTTGACCTTAATGGAAAATGTCATGAGAACAAGGAAAAATCTGAAGGGAGAATTCTTTAGAACTTAGGATAAGGAACCATGGTGTTCAGAGAATCTAACTGCCATTACACAAGACTGCCTATTATTGTGATGTGATGTTGTTGACATGAGTCTGAAGCTACAATGTCCAGAAGATGGATTACAAAAAGCACATTGTAGGTACACTGCCCAGGTGCTCTAAAGCTTAATTTATACCTCTGGAGTGGGCCTATGTAGAGCCTACCAGTGGATTTATGCTACTGGGTTGAATCGATGCTGTAGCTGCAGACTCTTCTGAACCCCTACGCCATACCCTATGGCGTAACCTGACCTGCATTTCTCTAGAAATGTAACTACTTGTATGGTATGAATTCAAGATTCAAGCGCTATTTATTTGTCATTTCAACCACATACAGCTGACGCAGAACATAGTGAAATGAAACAGCGTTTCTCCAGGACCTGGTGCAACATATAAACATACAGACATATGACAGGAAGGGTTTTTTTTTTTTTTTTTAAGCAGTTTAAAATTTAAAAATAAAACTTTGAAAGAAAAAAATAAATAGATAAATAATAAAGTGCAACATGTGCAACATAGTGTAGTTGCAGACAATGCAAGAACAGAACCCTTTTCATCTAAACATTCCGCCGATGACGCTGACCACTTAGGTAGGATACGTCTTAGGCTCTACAGATTCACCACAATTGTAAATTAAGCTCATGTAGCTTATGCAGATGTTCAGAGCCGTTACCAGATTTCATCCCTGTATGTGGTTTGCGTTGACCTGAGGCAGTTACATTTCTAGTGAGCTGCACATCAGATTACAGCACAGAGTACACTAGAGTTTCAGAAGTTTCTGTAGCTACGATATACCTAAGGCATCAATTCAACGCAGAAGCATGAATCCAGTGTTAGTGTCAGTTAGTTTTGTATTTTCTAGTTTTTTCTTTTGTTTCAAATTCAGTTCAGTTTTCAGAGTAGTTTTGCTCATTTCCGTTTAGTTTTTAATTGTTTGATTTGTGTTAGTTTTCTTAATTATAATAATATGAATGGTATTTGTCAGGAGATGATTCATATTTGGATTACAAATTACAGTACAAACACAATATGTTGCGAATGCAGATGACTTCCAGTCATGCAGCAATTCTGCAGTCTCATTAGATTTTCTTATCAGATTTGACCAAATTGACAGAGTAAGACTTAAGACATTTCATGTATATTTTTATTTTATTTAGTTAGTTTTGTGAATACTCAGCATTCTTTTGGTTTTATTTCAGTGAACTGAAATGTTTCTCATTTAAGTTTTACAATATAATAACCTTGGTTATTGTGTTGCTTCAGGCAGTTCATATAAAAGAGAACCACTAATGAAAAATCTCTCTGATTACCAAGGTTTTAATTTTAAGTAAAAGAGAATAAATGGCCCATAAAGTTAAATGTGTGTCACATTGAGATCAGTTCTCGATTTGTCCATTCATATTTTCTCTTCTGCTGAAGAAACAAACTAGTTTCCTACTTTCCTATCTCCTAACTTCAGTAAGGCTTCCTGTGACTTAAATAAAATGAATGATGCTATTCATAAAAGCTGCAATACAACAACAATTAAAGTGAGGGCATACATGACTGAGTTAGCAAACTGAATTATGGTAAAACTTAAATTCACTTTGATCATTTTAATACTCACTGTCAGGGTAAAAAAGTCACTACTTTTAGCTTTGATGCTGCCATGCATCATTTCAATAAGCTTATCCAATGTCACAGCATTTTTTTTCCCTCTAGAGCGCCATTAATTTCTTGCCCAGATCTTGCAATGATGATAGGCAAATTAGACTACCGTATAAAGTCTTTGGCAGCAAATCCCGAAGACTCTGAATGAGGTTCAGCTCTGGACTCTGAGGTGGCCAGTCCATGTATGCAAATAGTGTCTCATGCCCCTTGAACCACTACTTCACAATTTGAGTTCAGTGGATCCTGGCGTTGTCATCTTGGAATAGGCATGTGCCATCAGGGAAGAAAAATAATCCACTCATGGAAAATCCTGGTCATTCACTGTATTCAGGTTGTCAGAGAGAAAAAAAAGGTAGGAGTGTAGAGGTGAGAGTAGGGACTTTAAACATACAGACTATGACTGGTAAAGAGAGACAGCTGGCTGTTGTGATGGAGAGAAGCAAGGTAGATATTTTGTGTGTGCAAAAGACCAGGTGGAAGGAACGTTAAGGCCAGGAGCCTTGGAGGTGAATTCAAACTGTTCTACTATGGTGTAGGTAGGAAGAGAAATGGAGTAGGTTTAATCTTGAAGGAAGAGTGTGTGAAGAGTGTTCTGCAGTAAAGAGAGTGTCAGACAGAATTATGACTTTGAAGCTGGAAATTGAAGGTGTGATGCTGAATGTTGTTAGTGCATATGCTGTTGGATGTCAGTTAGAAGAGAGAGAAAAATTTTGGAATAAGTTGGAGTAAGTGGTAGAGCATATTCCTGGGGAGAGTGTGGTGATAGGAGCAGACTTCAATGGGCATGTAGGTGAAGGGAATACAGAGGATGAGAAGTTGGGCAGGTATGGTATTAAGGAGAGGAATGTGGAGGGACAGATGGTAGTGGATTTTGTAAAACGGATGGAAATGGCTGTGGTGAACATAGAAACACAGGATGAGCTAGAAGAGTGGAGGAAGATGCACACAGGTGGACTATATCTAATAGGTGCAACCTGAAAGAGGCAGGAGACTGCAAGGTGGTGTCAGGGGAGAATGTAGCTAGACAGCATTGGATGGTCTGTAGGATGACTCTGGAAAGCAAGAAAAGAAAGTGACTGAAAGTAGAGCCAAAGATTAAATGGTGGAAGTTGAGGAAGGAAGACTGTTGTGCAGAGTTCAAGAAGTTGTTGAGACAGGCTCTGGATGGTAGTGAAGAGTTCCCAGATGACTGAGAAAGTGCAGCTGAGGTGGTGAGGGAAATGACCAAGAAGGTATTTGATGTGTCTGCTGGACAGAGAAAATAAGACCAGGTGACTTGGTGGTGGAATGAGGAAGTACAGGAAAGTATTCAAAGGAAGAAGCTGGCAAAGAAAGAGTGGGATAGTCAGGGAGATGAAAGCAGACAGGAGTACTGGGAGTCTAGGTGCAGAGCATTATCTTTTTTCCTTTCATAAAGAATGGTTCAGTGTATCCTCTGTAAAGGAGGTAATAAAGGAAGCACTGAAGTAACTTTCCCTAGTATTCAACTCAACCTGCTCTTATTACAACTGCTAGATAATACTTCTGGATCACTTAACTCAGTTAGGCACCGTCCTAAGAAAAACTGACTATTCATCTGCAGCCTATGACTAGCTGGCAGTGGTGTTTTGACATAGTAGCTTGACTTGTTGCACCAGAAAAAAACCATTTCTATGCATCACATTAGCCAAGAGTCAAAATATCATGACAGGTCATTTTCATTAGGGCAGGTTAAGTCTGTCATAAATTTTCCTAAAAAAAAAAAAGTTTTTCATAACTACATATCTTACAGCCTGACACAATCTTCCAACAATATATTATTCACACTCTAATTTAGTGCTAAGCAGGTAGTAAACAGTGTGATTTAAAACCGACTCAGCAAAGCAGTGAGAGTAAAATAAAACAATGTTTCACAGCATGAAATCAAACAGTGAGCTAAAAGGCTTTATATAATGCTACAAGGCACTGATTTCACTTTAGACATTTACTTGATCCATTTTTAATGTACAGTAATGTGCAAAAGTCTTGAGCCACCCCTCATTTCTTTGCATTTTTCTTCCACAGAGCCTGACTTTCTTCTAATTTTTTCCAAATGGTCTTGAGCCTTAGTTCTCCAGGTTTTCTCAAGGGCTTTAGGATTTCTTCTTTGGGTTTCTTAAGCCTAACACATCCAGTGTTGTGTCTGCACAACAGAACTGAGCAGAAAAACATTTTTAAATTGTATCTTTAGGTACTTTGTTACTAGCAGCCTGCCACAAAACCACAGTTGTTCCCATTTCTTTGGTTTGTTTTTAGGAAAAATGCCAAAGATAACACAGTCTGACAGGCAAAAAAAGTATTTTTTCCATTGACAAGGTGATTCCCTAAGCGCTGAAAACTTGGCATATTTCAGCATGCTGTGCAGTGTATACTTAAAAAAAAAACTGAGGAAGATGGACAAGAGGAGGACAAAAGACATGGCAGGCCTAAAAACTACCTACAGCAAATAAGCAGTTTCTGAAGGTCATGTCCTTATAAAATAGGGAAAAAAAATCCAGCAAGATCTGACACAGACACAGGATCTGAGATCTACTGCTTGCTGAAACCTTATTAGAAATGGTCTCAGTGGAAGGGTGGCTGTCAAGAAGCTGTTCTTAAGGAAGGGAAATGGGGAGAAAAGGCTGAGGTATGCCAAAGTACACAAGAACTGGACCGGAAATAAGTGGCAACAAGTCGTATGGAGTGACTTCAACATTACTGAAGCAGTGTGGGATCATCTGGACAGAGAACAGAACAAAAGGCAGCCAACATCTAAAGAGCTTTGGAATGTCCTTCAAGAAGCCTGGAGAACTATTCCTGAACAATACTTAAAGAACTGTCAAGAAAGCTTGCCTAAGAGTTCAGGCTGTGTTGAAGAAAAGAAGCCGTCATAACAAACATTGACTTTAAAGCTCGTTAGAATCATACAAACTTTGCTTTTGCCTTTTGTTCTGCATTTCCATGTATAGTTGCACGTTTCCATACACTGATGCAACTATTTTCAGTTTTCCTAGCAAAATCTAAAGAAATGAGCAGTAGTTTGAGACTTTTGCAGAAGTTTGTAAATGTATTGATTATACCTGAATACTTCATAAACAACTTGTGAAAACCAGAGAGAAGTTTGTGCCAGTGACAGAAGACTGCATGCTTCTTGGTGTCGGCGTTATTGCTGTGGCTGCGTTCATCCTCGACGCCGGAAAATGGGAAGAGGTAATACACTTTTTAAAAACAACACATGCAACAGTATGGAGGACCAGGAGTGCAGCAGAAATGGAAAAAGTATTTAAAAATTATTCCTCCTCCATAGAGAGAGGCTAAATGGAGAAGCTAAATGAGTAATTTTGAAAAGCATTTTGAAAATAATCGTTTTAATTTTGAATTCAGAAATGTTTATTTAAAATGAGGTTTTTATTTATTATTTAATGGGTTTATTTGTAAAGTCCTTTTCCATTTGAACTATTTATTAATGGATTAATAGTTTAATTTGAAATTCCTTTTTAAAATTCTTCTTATTGTCTAATTAATGCCCAATTGCCCAAATGCTTTATTTCGATTTCAGCAAAATCAACAGTATTTGTTGTTACTGTATTAACGGTCAATAATAATCTCAAATCACCAAATTAAAGCTGAATCTGACTAATCAGTTTTAACTGATCTTTCACCAAATACATTGCAGGTAGTTGGAGAAGTGAGCCACATCACAGGAATCTCAAAGACGAGCATCACCGATTTCACTTATGCAACTTTGGTGCACATCATTGGCACTAGTTCAACTACACTGTAAACTCAACTCCTGATTGCTCACTGAACACTTCTTTATCCTGTTTGTTTGTAGATGGTGGTATGGAACATCCACTCTATACTACATTAAGATGATTGGCATAAGAACAAAAATTATCTGTTTACTGCAATGAAATAGCACCAAACAAATCATCAAAGGCTGCTCATGTTCTTAAAATGGTCATATGTTGGAGACCCAGACACTGTTCATTCTGTAAAGCCAAATAAAGATATTGCAGTTGTGCAAATTTATTTGATGTAGTTTCAGACACACTGATTAAATCACTACAATTAGAAGCATTGCAGTTTAACAGTCAAGATATTCAAACACGGGTTTGGGCTGGGGATCAAGTGACAAACATCTCTGCCTTAGGGTTAATCCTCATGTCTCTTCGTATTCTTCTTGTTATTATGTAGGAAAGCAGGCTGGGAACCCATGGCCACATACGCATCTGCAGACAGAAATCAAGAACCGAATAATCAATCTGTCCTAAGTTCCTGTGGATAGGACCAAAATGCAGGATGTACAGGCAGGCACACAGAGAAGCCAGAAAGATAAAGTCTAAAAAGCAAAAAAAACATTTTAAAAAAGAACAAGAGGAATGAGAGACAAACAGATGACTGACAAGAGGAGAGGCCAGGTTAAATACACAAAGGGCTGATTAGACACAGATGAAACTAATAAAGGCAGGGTGGACAGTCACACAGGGGAAACAATCGAGGAATCGGGAGGGAAGACGAGGACAGGGCATCAAGGTGGAAATAGAAGACAAAAGAACCAACACTCAGACAAGACAGAGACGAGAAAACACTAAGAAAATATGAATATTAGAAACAAGAGAAAGAAAATTGAAGTCAAAACGCCAAAAAATCCTTAAACAAAAGCCTCTGCAGGAGGTCTCAGGTTCGTCCAAACACCTTGTGTTGACATCGACAGTAAAACTAGACGTGACACTTCTGCCTGCAAAAGACAATGACATGCCTGGAACTCCTGTATGCCTCTGCCTTAAATATGACCCTGTGTGACCTGAACCTTTGACCCCACAATCTTGTAAACATTAATCAGATCTTCTGCCCATCATAGGCTTTAACCACCCAAAGTTTGGTGAAGATCCAGCAAACAAGTCAGCTCCTGGTATGGTAAGAAAGCTGTGAAACAGACAGATGGATAATGCAGCAGATGCATAATTAATATCTCCCTGACAAAGTCTAATGCCTTTGTGGGGTAAAGCCACCTGCCCTCATCCCCTTAACAATCATATATCTCAACACAGACCTCAATGGTACTTACAGGGGTCCCCCTTATAATGGCAGATGTCTCGTCGTTATGATGTAACCATGTAAGGCTTCGACAAGCACTCGCAGTGTCTCATTTTGTTGTATTATGATTTTACAACTGACTTGTAGTATTATCACTGGACAATTCTGATGTCATGACGACATGATTAATGTGCAGTATTGCACACTTAGCATACATGTAGAATTTTCTGGCAGCTAGAAATTATGCAAAGTGTGATCCACATTCAAACTTTTCACATGAATTTCAAAATTTGGCTGGTACACATCCTAAGCCCTCTAAAATCACATTCTAATTCTACAAAGTAATGACCTGGACAAGTTCTGCATGGAGAGCTGTATGAGATTAAGATTAACTATCTGCATAATGTGCACAAAAAGTCTAAAATTGCCTAAATACTGAATCGCATAGTCATGTGATAAAGTACACAGTTGTAATCCAGTTCAATGTCCAGGTCAGATCTAGATGAACTTGAGAAACAAGCTGATGTACTGAAAAAAAATCTGATTTCCTTCATGATTACTCTGCATTACTCTGGAAAAACAACAAGAAATCCAAGAGGAAAATTCAGAAGTACTTCTGAACCAGATACAGTTCATATTATTTCTTTATCTTTATGTGGACTTTGGCTTTGTTCACTACTTGGTAAGTATAAAAGTAGACACTGAAGTGATAATCTGAATGGTGAAGATCCAACAATTCTCATCACTCATGACATTCTGAAATGTCTTGATGCACCAAATAGTTGGGGAAATTGCAAGTTTGCAAAGATTTTATTTATAGACTTTTCAAGTGCTTTTAATACTATACAACCACATGTGCTTTTGAGGAAACTGATGAATATGAATGTCAATCCATTCACCACACGCTGGATACATAGTTAACAAAGAGAAGCCAGTTAATCATGTTAAATAATATCAGCACAAGAGAAATTCAAACTAATACAGGAGCGCCTCAGAGATGTGTTCTATCACCCATTTTATTCACTTTGTACACTAGTGATTGCAGGGCTATTTCTGACGGTTGTAAACTGCATTGGCTGGTCTTTGTAATAAATCAGATGTGGATTACAGGCTAGAGGTATAAAGGTTTGTGATGTGATGCAACGTAATTTTTTGGAACTTAATGTAAATAAAATGAAGGAAATGATTGTAGATTACAGGATAGGAAATGAAAAACATGAACCTCTTATAATAAATGGTCAGAGAGAGACCATGAGAAAAAACAAATAGCTGGGTACTATAATTGATGACAAATTCATCTTCGAAACTAATGTGGCAAACATCTACAAAAAGGCCAACATAAGATTGTTCTTCTTGAGAAAACAGCACAGGATGAAAGTGGACGCAAAAGTAATGGAACTTTTCTACATGTCAGTAATACAGTCTGTACTTACATTTTGTATTGCAGGCTGGTTTGGAAATTGCAGTGTGCAGTCAAAAAATAATCTTAAAAGAACTGTTTCTTTGAGTAAAATGTTAGGACTAAGTAATGTAAAAATGTTGTATGAGCTCTACTGTTACAGTGTCACATGGAAAGCTAAGGCTATCATGGCCGATCCCTCTCATGTGCTTATAGGCTTTTGTAACACCCTAACGTTGGGAAAGTATCAGGCTTCTTAACAATGTGAAAGCTACTGTGATATAATGTGAAATATTCATTTATCCATTTATTTATTAATGTATATATTTTAGGTGTAGGGTAGATACATTGTTATACGTTAAATATCTGATGTG
>VUQH01056380.1:2818-21366 GCA_015106775.1 Etroplus canarensis | reverse complement strand
TGTATTTCAGCAGAACAATGCAAAACCACATACTGCAGCTATTACAGCAGCATGGCTTTGTCAGAGAAGAGTCCAGGTGCTGAATTGGCCTGCCTGCAGTCCAGATCTTTCACCTATAGAGAACATTTGGCGCATCATTAATCTTAGGCCAGAATGGGACCAAATTCCAACACCAAAACTTCAGAAACTCATAACCTCAATGCCCAGACGTCTTCAAACTGTTTTGAAAAGAAGAGGAGATGCTACACCATGGTAAACATGCCCCTGTCCCAACTATTTTGAGACCTGTAGCAAGCATCAAATTTGAAATGAGCTCATTTTGTGCATAAAATGATAATATTTCTCAGTTTAAACATTTATATTATTTATGTTTTTTGTGAATAAAATATGGGCTCATGTGATTTGAAAGTCTTTTAGTTTTCGTTTTGTTCAGATTTAAAGAGCGTCCCAACTTCTCTGGAATTCGGGTTGCAATTTGAGTTAACTGTAATAACCATACTCTGGATACTGAACTATTTATTTATTTATTTATGTATGTATGTATGTATGTATGTATGTATGTATGTATGTATTTATTTAAAGAGGAGCATTACACAATGTGTTACTGTTAATGAAGCCTTTTCTGTGTCACCGTTAATCTGGCAGTTCCTGACTATATTACTTTGAAAATAACATACGCGCGAAGTATGAATTATTGCATAAGAGCAATGTTTTGAAAAAGTTTAAGTAATTATTTTCTTAGTTGTGTATTAGTCTTTAAGTCTTTAAATCAGTTTTTGGAAAATTTTGGAAAAAAACAACTATTCTAACATGAGCGGTAGGAGACTGCATACCTCTGCTCTGCCACAGCTGAACAGTCCTATCTCACACTGCTGAAGAATCTTTAAAAAAAAAATCCTGCATCCAGATCAAGATCTGGATCAACTCCAGAAGTGAAACGCTTCCAAGCTGGGTCAATTCCCACCACAGATAACATTTTTTTTGCCAATTTGTCTGTACCTTTTTGTGTAATACTGCTAACAGCTAAACTGTTATAGTGGATAAACTCTTCCCACTATCTCTGATACATGGTTTTATTTCTTTCCAGCTATATTGCTGTGTGGTTAGAGACAGGAGAACATACTGTAGTTTTAAGCACTTTATTATTTATCACTCCCTCACATAAACATCTCTTCTCAGTACTGACTTCTATATGAACTGAGCTATACATATACAGAACTGTGCAAAAGTCTTATGTCACCCCTCATTTCTTAAGATTTTGCTGGGAAAATGGAGAATAGGTGCAACAATTCATTGAAACATGCAAACATAAAAAGAAAATACAGTATGTAAGGCAAAAACAGAGTGTGTGCAATTCTAACCAGCTTGAATGTTAATATTTTATTCACCGTCTGAACTCTCCTAGGAAGCGTTTGTGCAATTTCTTCAAGTAGTCTTCAGGAATAGTTCTGCAGGCTTCTTGAAGGACATTCCAAAGCTCTTTTTGGATGTTGGCTGCCTTTCGTCCTGTTCTCTGTCAAGATGATCCCACACTTATTCAATAATGTCCATTCATCACCTTATAAGGCTTGTTTCCAGTAGTTTTCAGTCTAGTGTGAAATTTGGCATACCTCAGCCTTCTCTCCTTGTTTCTCTTTCTTAAGAATGGCTTCTTGCGAGCCACCCTTCCGTTGAGACCATTTTTGATGAAGCTTCAGTGAACAGTTAATGGATCAACTGAAGTGCCAGATGCATCAATCAAGTCCTGTCTCAGATTTTTGCAGAATTTTTTCCTTTGTTTCTTAAGGACTTGACTTTCACATACAGTTCATCTACTGTAGATAGTTTTTATTTAGGCCTGCCACTTATTCTTCTGTCCTCCACTTGTCCAGTTCCTCAGATTTTTTAGGATACAGTGCACACTATGCCATTACCACTGGACTGAGAATGAGTAAAAAGGAGCCAATATCGATAAATAAAATAAATAAGGGATGGCCTGAGACTTTGGCACAGGACTGTGTATGTAGCAAGCATGGTGTGGGTCACAACTCAGTTAACTAAGAAAAGAAAGAATAAAACACAATACTCTTGAAAAGCAAAACTTACTGGTTTTTATGAACACCAACATTAGTCCAGCTGTGTCTAAAAATGCACCTTTAGCTGCTCCCTTGCAGTTTACCCAAGGGGTTGACACAGCAGATGAATGTGCCTTAGTACTTTGGGAGAGATTTTATGCCAAACGCCCTTTCTGATGCAACCCTCCATAGTGGGAGGGGCTTGTATCCCAGAAGGTCTAAAATCTGGGCTCAACAAGCAGCTGTGTTGAGTAGTAGTGCAGCAGCTTTTGGCATCTAAATGCAGTGTAAAAATAGAGTGAAAAAGAGCAGTGGTATACCTCCACCATGGCTGAACAACTCTGTATCATAATGTTGAAGAATCCTTCAGCTCCTCTTCGAAAATATTTCATACCAATCTGTCCATAACTTTGATCATGATACTACTAACAAACAGTCAAACCAAACCAAAAACATAACTTCTTTGGTGGAGGTAATAAGTAGAATAATGCAGTTGCCTTTACTGAAAGTTAAGTAGGATTGTTACTCATCACTTTGGAAACACTGCCCTGAGTGGCAACTAAATGTTGTTTGTGACTGAGACAGCTTGAGTGCCTCTTCCCAATTCTATATATTAATGCTGAACAGAGCATCTGTCACATCTACCCTTGATATATGTGATTACCTCAGCAACCCACGCTGCACCAATGGTGTCACAGCTTTGTTGATATAAGGGTAAATAATACACAACCAAAGCAAATGAAATGTAAACATAATAGAACAAACAGTATAACTCAGAGTGACAGAACTGACATAACACCCAGAAATTTTGCTAGTACAAATAGTGTTGTAAATACCTTAAACCAAAAAGTAAATTACTAAAAATGTCAAGCTTATTGTGGTTACATCATAGCATTTCTCAAAGTAAGATTTTACAACATCTCTGTTGGATTTTTTTTTTTTGGCAAAATGCACTTGGCTTATATTAGGAAGAGAGCTACTGTTCAGTAGAGTAACTGTAATTCTTCCCCACAGCTCAGTAAATTAAAGACAAATTCCCACAGTTAAAATGATAAGAAGGAAAGAAAAGCTCTGACTGAAAGAATAAAACAATGAATAAAGATATATTTTTATATACTATAAATGATGTTAACAACCATCATAGTATTTATTTGGCCAGACAAAGGAGCACACATACTCAAATACTTTAGACAGTCACAATAGATCAGGCCAAAATGGTCCAAAGTTTTGAATTTGTCTGCACAATTAGTTGCTTCACAGTATGTAGAAATACTGCTGTCAGTTTTAACCACATGTAACTATTCAACTATTGCACATGCAGAATTACATTTAAGTAGTATGAAGCATTTTTTTCAGTCATTACTCAGTGAGTCTGGGACATTTTGAGAGTCATCAGGATTTTGGGAAGTGCTTGCAGCTGCAGTTTGTATACTCAAGGCTTAAAATGGGATTTACCCAGCCATTAGAATGAGAAAAGCATAGGTATGCCAGTACAAAAATTCACTCCTTTACCCGTGAACTTTTGTACTCCAGTCCTATCAACTTGTATGAAGCTTGCAAAAACAATAAAAACCTTAAAAACCAAGTAATTTGTGGACTGGCTCATTGTCCAGTTAAAAGTAGCATCTGTAGACAGCCAACATTAGAAGTGATGAGTTTGACAAAAGGCTGAATTTTCTTCTAAAATTAACAGCATCTTTCTCAAGTCTTGCAAGGGTTACTGTAAAAAGCCATATTTTTAATGTTATACATATGGAATAGTTGCAATAAAAGCACTCCGTACTATCTTAGGAGTCAACTGTTGCATCACAGTATCTGTAAAGCTCAATTTCTGACTTCCCATTTTCATCCACAAGATTATATGTGTTAAAGCTTAAGTTAGAGGTATGTATGCTTTTCTGTGCTTTCCTAACTGTATTTCTGCAGAGTTTTAAAGTTGTGTGTGAACTCTCAATAGCTCCCATTTGCATTCAAGGCTGGTTCCACTGCAGAGGAGAGGAGAGGCCTGAAGCTCTGATTGGTGCAGGAGTTGCTAGACAACAGATGTCCAGCCGGCTAGGAGGTGGACTACCTGTGGAGGAGGAAGAGAGAGGAGAGAGACAGTGAAAGAAAAGTGGAGGTGGAAAATAAAGAAAAAAGGAGTGAGGCTGTCATATAACAAATTACAGTCAGTACAAATAAATACAAACAGCCTAGTATAACCAACTATGACCACCTTCCTCTATGCCTTTGAATTTGTGTCTGGAGTGGAAATGTAATTAAATCACAAAGCAGCAGATTTGCCAGTGAAGTTCACTCTGAGCTTTGCATATTTTTCAAATGGTAGCCTGGCCACAGAGACCAAACAATTGCAGTCGAATGAAAAAGATGAAAAACTTCAGCTCATTTTCATACTTACAGCTAAATTGCCATTTTTTTTGTCATCAGCAAGTGGGCAAATGGATATAACATTTTAGCCTCTGTCGAAGGAAGGCTGTGAACTTAAAATGTGCCTCAGCCTAACCTAAACAATCATCAGTTCTGAGTATGGTATAATAAACATAGATTACTTTATTATTATTATTATTATGCTGCGCTGGAGCTTTGTCAAACTTTGTGTGGTTAAAACCTGTGATGCTTAGAAGATCACATAAACTTTATGAGATTGTGGGGTCAAAGGTCAAGAACACACAGTCCTTAATTAAATTCTTGTTACCATCGTAGTAGTTTACAAGGGGGCTGGATCCCAGGCAAATATTTTGTACTTGATTACTATGATGGGTAGAAGAGCTAATAAAATTTTTGATGTCATGGGGTCAAAAATTTAAGGTCACATGAGTTTGTCAATAAAAACATCACTCCCACCATAGGGATTGACTGTGCTACTGGATCATTGCCAATGGTTAATCACCGGGATGGGTAGAAGAACACAGAACAATTTTTGAGGTCCATGTGTCTTTTACAAAATTTACCATCACAGGAGCTGACTTGATTGGTGGATCTTTTCCAAACTTTTTGTGTTTAATACTTATCATAGATAGAATATCTGATAACGTTTATAAGATTGTAGGGTAAAAGGTCAAGGTCATGCAGGGTCAGATTTAAGGCGGAGTCATACCAGCTGAGTTCAAGGCATTTCATTCTAATCTTTTTCAGTTACACTCCAGCATTGTAATTGTAGCACCACAATTATTTCACTGTGACGGCACAATGATACAGTGGTTATCACTTTTGCCTCACAATAAGAAGGTCCTAGATTTGAATGTGTAGCTGGGGCCCTTCTGTGTGGAATCTTCATGTTCTCCCTGTGCCTGTGTAGGCTCTCTT
The DNA here is from genome assembly GCA_015106775.1 of Etroplus canarensis. NCBI lineage: Eukaryota > Metazoa > Chordata > Actinopteri > Cichliformes > Cichlidae > Etroplus > Etroplus canarensis. Next base: position 16,006 of record VUQH01056380.1, on the reverse strand, counting down.
TGGGTACGTCCCACAGTCCAAGGGCATGCTCATTAGGTTATCTGGTGGTTCTATGAATTGTTTGTCTCTCTGATCCCTTCACTACATCCATGAATCTTCACTGTGGTCTTCCTCTTCTCCTCCTGCCTGGCAGCTCCATCCTTAACGTCCTTTGTCCAATATATCAACTATCCCTCTTCTGCACATATCCAAACCATCTCAGCCTTGCCTCTCTGACTTTGTCTCCAAACTTCTCAACTTGAGCTGTCCCTCTGATGTACTCATTTCTAATTCTGTTCATCCTGGTCACTCCTGGGGAAAATCTCAACATCTTCAATTCTCCACCTCCAGCTCTGCCTCTACCATCTTGTAAACCTTCCCTTTCACTCTTGCTGCTATCCTTCTGTCACAAAGCACCCCTGACAAAGCACCCCTGACACTTGTCTCCACCAACTCCACTGTGCCTGCACTCTTTTCTTCACCTCTCTTGTGCTCTGTCCGTTGCTTTGTCTGGTTGATCCCAAGTATTTAAACTCATTCACCTTTGCCACCTCTACTCCTTGCATCTTCACCATTCCACCTCTCTCCCTCTCATTTATGCACATGTATAGTTTAAGCTTTTATATGATCCAGTTTCCCATTTCACACAGATTTTGGCTTATTGCATAGAAAACATTGTGTACTTTACTGAATAGAGTGGAGGGGATAGTTAAAGCACATCACTATGATTCAGCCAGGCTTGCTTTACTTGGATGTGCATACAACTTTAAGCCCTAAATCTATTTTTTCAGTCACAACAATCCGCAGGAGGGAAAGAAGTAAAATATCTGTTTAAAAGAAAAAAAGCTACATGAGCAGAAAGACAGACAAAACAGTCTGAAGCTTTTTTCAATTTCATGAACCCTAAGGCCTTTGGCACTTTTAGCTTTCATCCTGTGCTGTTTAGAATCCATCATAAATTTTACTATTTTACATCCTGTAGACCTACTCCTGCTCCAAATATTGTATTTATGGCCATGATACACAAACACATGGAAGAAGCCAAGTTAGGGAATTAGTTTGCAATTTTTTTAAAAACTCCACTATATTACTACTTGCAGAGCACAACAGGATGATTACCTACTGTTTATTATATAAAAAGTTTTGCCCCCTGACCATTTTAACTGCCCCCTCAGTCATTTCTTCCTGGCGCCTGGCCTGGTCCGTGGGCCCTAATTTACAGTATAATCATAGTTTATAATAGCTGGGATATTTCTTTGTTTTTTTACTGGTTAGCAATTTTAGCCTTCACTGACTGCAGAATATTGACAGTAAAATAAAAATTCTGAGGAGAGGCTATTCTTACACTATATGGACACCTCTGACTCACTGAATTCAGGTGCTTCATTCAGTCCCATTGCCACAAGTGTATAAAGTCAGGTGCCTAGCCACACAGTCTGCTTTTACAAACCTTTGTGACAACAGCTTGGAGAAGATCCCTTGCTGTTCCAGCATGACTGCTGCCCGGTACACAAAGCGAGCTTCACAAAGGCATGGTTGGATGAGTTTGGTTTGGAAGAATTTGATTGGCCTGCACGGAGCCCTGACCTCAACCCCTTCAAACAGCTTTGGGACGAACTCAAACAGAGATTGTGACTCAGGCCCTCTCCTCCAACGTCAGCGTCTGACCTCAAAAAACGCGCTTCTTGATGAATGGGCAAACAATCCCTGAGACACACGCCAAAATCTTATAGAAAGCCTTCCCAGAAGACTGGAAGCAGTTATAGCCACAAAGGAGGGACCAACTCCACATTAACACCTGTGGATTTAGAATGTGATGTCATAAAAGTTCCTATATAGTGTGTGTCCAATGTGTGCGTCCAATGTCCAGTTTTATAAACATGTTTTTACCGCTTGGCTACCAGAAGCTTACAACTGTAAGCTGGCTTTTGTAGTTTTGACCACTCTTTAGTAAGGTATCGTTACCCTCACCAAGATAGTGTGTGGGAATACAACAAGTTGGACCATCCATCCATCCATCTTCTGACACTTATCTTGTTCTGGGTCGTGGGGACAACAGTCTAAACTAAATTGCCCAGACCTCCCTGCTCCTCTGAGGCATTACCAACCCAGCTGACAGAATGAATCTTCCCAGCATGTCCTGGGTCTATCCTAGTCTGCTCCTGATTGGATATATAACACCTAGTGGGTGTCCTCATTAGATTCCTGATCCACCTCAGCTGGCTCCTTTTGATGCCCCAAATGACTGAGCCCCTCACCCTGTCTAGGTTTCCCTTTGAAGGAAGCCGATTTCGGCCGCTTGCATCACAGCTGCAGTCAGAAACGTGGATCGTCCAGTAAATGGACAGCCTAGCCTTCACGCTTAGCTCTTCCTTCCCTCATGAACAGGACTGGAACTCCTGCACCTGAGGCAGCAACTCGTTCCCAGCCCGCAGCCGTAAATCTTCCCTTTTTTCAGCCGAGAACCATGGCCTCAGACACGAAGGTGCTTTTTCACATCGGGCTGCAAACCTTCCAAGTGGGAGACGGAGGTCAGTGCTGGAGGAAGCCAGTGGGATCGCATCATCGGCAAAAAAAGCATCCAGGTTAATTAGGTTCTGAAGAAACAGCCAAGTAAGCCAAACTCATCTGGAGGAGGAACAAAGAACAGCGAACACATCCATCACTCCACAGACTTTTCACGCATAGACTGTTGTGGTGTGCAGATGAGGAATTATGACCAACATCTAGAGTGCCAGCGTTCCAAATGCAGTGATAGTCCATCTGTCTAATGTTAGCTTGTCTGCTCCTGGTTACTGTAGCCTTGGGTGCAATCACTCAAAGTGACTGATGCTGTGGACATGTGACGTTCCCAGAGTTCAGCATTCACTAAGAAAACTAACAGCCTGAACGACGAGATTTTTCATAAACGAGAACTGACGTGTTTGGGCTTGAGCCTTAATGTAAGGTCAAGGGTCACGATGAGGATACAGCATGCGAAAATGACCCCCATAAATGCAATTTAATGACGTATAGCACAACAGAGTGTGTTGAATGCCTCCATATGTTTTCCCAGCCTCTCTGCCATACAGCATCCGGGGCGCTCGCTATAATGCTGATCAACTTCCATTAAAGTAAAAGTGCGACTGTGTGGAGAGCATGAGCGAATGTTTGGAGAATGCTCTGAGAGGCAGACGGAGGCCATTATCCAATAAAATCGCACGCAGCATCTTCTGCCAAGCGGACAAATTCAAGGAGAAGAAAATCTCCCTCGCTCCAAGAACGACTTAACGTCTCCCAGTAAAACAGCTCACAGCGACGGTCAAAATCAGTCCGGCTCGTCTCGTTTTCTCTCCAGTTATCACTTTAATTATACTTCATTATCACCGACCACACCAGTGTGACGTCCAGCTGTCAGCTTTAAGTAGTTCTTAAAATGGCTCGGAGGTTATTGTGGAAATCATAAACCTGACAAAGAGAGGCGTTCTTGCTATAAAGACTCGGTAAACAAATCAGTAACAGGGACCAGGTAGGGATGTGGTGGTTTGAAAGAGCAGCCTGACTATTTTCTCCACTGGACGTGTTTCTCTTGGCATCTGCATGGAACTGTTTGGTTAGGAGTTAAGCGTGGTCGTAAATTAAAAGGCATCTACTTCTTCTGCTTTCACACTGCACACTCTATTCAGCATCGTGTGAGTCATCGCGCTCATTCCAATGACGACGTGCATGCTATTTTTACATCTTTTTAAGCAAATATTATTTTAGGAAATATGATTATTTTCCTCTGGCATGTACTGAGATGAGGAATTCCAGTTGTTTTTCTGTATGACTCTGCATAAGAAATACATTAGGTATACCTGTGCAACTGCTTGTTAAGCAGCAACTCAACGCATTTCGGCCTGTGGACATGGCAGAGACGCCCCCGCCGAAGTTCAAACTCAGCATCTGTGTGGGGACGAAAGGCGTGGGTGTTGACGCGAGGCAGGCTAGTCCCAGTGTTTCAGAAACTGACGATCTGCTGGGGTCACGCACAACTATCTCTAGGGTTTACAGAGAATGGTCCGAAAAAGAGAACGCATCCAGTGAGCGGCGGTTCTTCAGCTGAAAATGCCTTGTTGATGCCAGAGGTCGGAGGAGACTGGCCAGATTACTTCCAGTGGCTGTGGCTCCACTGGAAAGTTGGCAGTTTGGTCTCCAGCTCCTTCAGACCACGTCTCAAAGCGTCCTTGGGCAAAATAACAAATACCTTCGGCTGCTCTCCAAGGAGACGCCACAGCGGATTAATCCACATTTGGTTTTATGCCAGATGCCCTTCCTGACGCAGCCCCCCCCCATGCAAATGTGTAAACCACTGGACTACAGGGACACCTGTCCTTGGGCAAGAATTGCTCCCGATGCATCCATTGGAGAATGAGTATGCATGTTAGAACACTAGACTGTGACTATTTGTGGTGACTGAGGCTTGCAGCAAAAAGCACTTCGAATGCTCAGAGTAGAAAAGTGCTATGTAAGTACCAGTACCAGTCTTCAAGCCCAGCCGTGAAGCAGATGGTCTACAGCAGCAGAAGACCACGCTGGGTGCCCCTCCTGCAGGCTGCAGTTTGCACTGGCTCTCCAGAAATGGATAATAGAAGATATGTTGCTTTCTACTGAAGCGTTCATATGATGGTAGGGTCAGAATGTGGTGAAAACAATATGAAAGGATTGATTCATAAAGCTTCTCCCTTGGGCGTGTGGACTCCTGATGCATCCATCGGAGTGTGAATGTGTGTGATGGTTAAATGCACTTTAAAGGCTGTATGAATGTGTGGATGCATGCGTAGAAAAGTGCTGTATAAACAAATACCAGTCCATTTACCATCCAGAAAACTTTTTTCTTTGTTTCCCATTTTTAAACCAAGCTAGACGATTGTTTTATATTTAACATGCAGATATGAGTGGCGTATCCTCTTGTCTAATTTGCCCAAAAAAAAGCAAATGAGCACATGAGCTTGAGCTATGAATGTTTCAAGTGAGTTAATAATAAAGACATGGAATCAAAAGTTCAGTTGCAAATCTTACACAGATCTTTATTTTTCTTTTAATTACATAAAATTTGTGGCAACCAAATTGCCCCTTTCTCGTGGTTTTTCACCTCAACAACCCACCAATTCCTGTACACACTTACAAAAACCTTCTTCATCTTCCCTCCCCTACGTACATTTTCCATCTATTACTTTCCATCCACGTGCAACATTTCCCACCAACCTGGGCGGCTGGCGGAGCTGCACATCTTGCGTTGACAGTTCATTTCGGTTCTAAAACATTCCATGGTTTCCATCTTGTCTCAGTTCTCTCTTCATCCTTCAACAACTTTCATCATCAACCTGCGTTTTTACATGTTCCGCTGTCCCGTCCCTCAGGACAGGCGTGCGCGTCATGCCGCTTCTAACCGGTGCAAGCAGTGTCCACAACTAAAGCTCCATGCAAGATCCTACACTGAAAAGTGATCTGTTTCATTCTGAAAAGTCAGCTTTTTAAGAAACCAACGTGGCTCAGTTCAAAATTTTGTCTTAAAACAAAACTCATCATCTCTTCTCTGATATGATTTCAGCATGGTTTGTTGGCTGACCTCTCATCTGTTCTGGAATTAAATTAATGCCTCTGTAGTAAAATAAAATAATGTCCGGGTTCATCTGTCATTTAAGGAATGTATAAAAATAAGACGTCTTCCGATTAGTCTAAAAATCAGACTATAACAGAGTAATCTGTAGCTTTGTGTGGTACATCTCACCTTTTTGGGGGGGTTTGCTTTCTGTTTCTCACATAAACATCCTCAAATGTTCAAATAACCAGCCCTAAAAGCTAAAACAGTGCCACTTTACGATACCTAAAAAAAATACTACAATAGATTTTAGAATATAAAAATGTAAAACTTTCATTAGCCCCCAAAGAAAGGTCTCAAAGAATGTTTAAATATCAAATTAATAGTAAACAGGATTTGATGCACCACCTCTTTCTTCAAGAAGTCAACAAACCGGCTACACACATGTCTCAGGTGTGGACCGTGTGTTTGTTTCTCGTTGTGCTTCCCTTTCAGCGCTGGCGCAGGCCATGCGCGTCCCTCCAGAATACTGAGTCTCTATGGGATGCACTTGGATGGAGTAAGGTAAATAGCTGCCAAAGAGGACAGTAACAGAACACTGTTGCAATAATACACACGCACGCAGACACACTTAAATACAAGTCCCATGCTTCTCCGCGCTGTTTTATGTACAAAAGAAAGTGTCCGTCCATGAGTCCGTTTCCTCCCCACACCTCGCCTCACACCATCGTCTCTTTTCTCTTCCCTAAAGAATACAGAGACTTCTTGTCCTTTTTGGTTTTGTGTGTCGTGGGTGAGGACAGGGGCGACGTCGACGACGTCGTTGACGAAGACGACGAGCGGGACGAAGGGGGCGTTGTGCTGTTGCACGGCGAGGCAGGGGCGGACTGAGAGCCTGGCTGCGGGCAGTTCTCGTCCGTTTCCTCCATGTGGACGATGGCAGAGACAGAGGAAGGGCGGCGCTTGGAGCGGGCGTCGCCTCCGGGTGGGCTGGGGGTAGAGGGCTCGCTCAGGGGTCGGTGGACGGAGATGGCGCTACGGAGGCAGTTGAGCCACTGCTGCTTGTGGAAGACGTCGTTGACTTGCAGAGTGTGGGACTGTGCCTGGCTCGGATCTTGGGAACGCACCCGGAAAATGTTCTTGGCTGCAGAGGAAGCAGGAAATTGAATTAGGAATGAGGGGGAAACTGCTTGCGGAGCCGCCGGTGGAAACTTTCTGAGACAAGCCTTACCTTTGTCTGCGTTGCTGAAAGCGCCTCTGAAGGAGCCGCCCATTCTGACGTCTCCGTCCTGCAGGTCCTCCAGCACCAGATCCTGCACTGGGATTGGCTGCCGGTAAACCTGGAAACACTGGCGCTCGTTTCTGGTGACGGGGCGGGTCAGGATTAGCAGATCGGTGAACAGGAACACGTGCAGCTTCTGCAAGGATTTAAAAAAACCAGTCAAACCAGAGCACTGCTAGCTGACATAACCACCAACGGAGTTTACATATATCAAAAATTACAGCAGGCAGTTCACAGCCCGGCTGCCTTATTTGGAATCTTGCGTTTATTTGTAAAGAGAGGCACTGATGGATGAGCTGGAAGAGCGTGGTTTGCTTACCGTGCCGCTCTTGCTGCGCAGCTCCCCGTGACACAGAAGGCTCTTGCATTGCTCAATGCGAGAGTCCTTCTGTCTGTCGTCCAGATACTCCAGCTTGTCGATGTAGTACTGGCACTCCGACTCCCCCTTCTTCATGTTAATGTCAGACAGAACTCCCTGGATGATGGTGATCTGAACACACACAAGTAGCCTAATTATCCCCTGGACATATGTTCTAATGACCGATCTAAAACCGACGCTCGTCCCTGTGTGGAGCAGGTTTGTGTCCTGGACTTACCGCTTCCTCCAGGCTGGCAGCGTCGGGGTGTTCTGGTGGAGTGTGTCTCAGGATTTCCTTGAGCAGCAGCGGGTACTTGACCAAGCGGGAGCGCGGAATGTCCAGAAAGCTCCACAGGTCCAGTTTCCGGCTGAAGGGCGACTCAAGGCAGCGCTGCAGGAAGTCCTGCACCCGCCTGTCCTGCTTCTTCTGGTCCAGCAGGGCCTTTGCTGCCAGCTGGTTGCTGCAGTAGTCTTTGTAGGCATTGAGCCTGGGCAGCTGTAGAAGAAAGGCTCTTTAGCTCTCTTTATTTGACCTCAGTGCTTACTGGAAACACATTTTTACTAGAATAAAACTTCCTGGTGGCTCAGTAAAGTCAGTGACACTTACCCAGCTAACAACAATTTGCCCGATCTGGCCCACAGTCCCATCTGGCCCTGTGGCTTTGGAGAGCTGGGCCAGCAGGTCCTCGTGCAGAGGGATGTAGGCATCCAAGTTGCCAAAGATGTGAGTGAGCTCCTCCTCGGACATAATGGAGAGCTTCAACATCGGGTCATGGTACGCCTGTGGATGGAACGAAGCCAAAATGGTCAAATAAGACCCGGGCAGGACAACGTTGGCGACTACTAAATATAGCTTGGTGAAGAGCTTTAGGGATATGAAAGAAAGGCAGAGGAACAATTCCTGTCTTTTTATAGCTCCTGGCTGGGCTGCGTGGAAAGCCTGCCAAACTTTGATTTAATCTGTTTGCTTTATATGTACTCCCTCTGCCTTGTAGCTTTTAAAAGTACAAACCTTGCGTGCAAGCTGGAGGTCCTCAATCAGGTCCTGTTCTCCACGAGACAGCTCAAATATGGCCTGAAAAAGGGGAGGAGGAGGCACAGAGAGATGCTTTTTTAGCAAAACACATAAATCCGGAAGTCATTATATTACTGCAAGTGAAAGCCATTGAATTTAAAGTGCGGTGGAGCTAAATGACTGAGGTCAGCTTTGAAAAGTTAGCCTGCTTTCTGCCTCTGCTGCCTTCTCTCGGGGTTTTTAACTTGTGCTAAGTTGAATGCTTTTGACAGTTTGGCATATGCTGGACAAGTGGGGACCTGGGCAGGAGTTTGTTGGCTTCTCAGGTTTATGTGAGTTTACAGAGTGTGGAAAATGTGCCCTGAATGGCTTCCAGTCCCATTTAAACTATCTGACACAAATACAACATGGGCGTGTGAAGCTAGTCTGGTAGACAGGTAGAATTCTTCGCCGTCTGGATTTCTGACAGGTTTTGATTCTCACCTCTTGCCGCTTGATCTCTTTGGTGGAGAAAGTTCCTTTCTGGTGGACGTCTAACATCTCCGACCACAAGGTACTGTTCCTCCTTTTAGGCGGTGTGGGGGCCGCTGCCTTGCTGCAAGGCTTCTGGGGCACGCCCGGCAACTTGCCATCGCCCCGAAAAGAGGCCTTCAGGAAGGGAAAAGAGGAAGCACTGCATGTCAGTCATGTTAAAAGCGGTGCCCCTTGTTCCCCCAGCGAGTTCTCTTTCCACTGGATATCACAGGAGCTTACCTGGATGGTTTGGCCGAAGCGCCGGACGGCCCCATTCTTTACCGGAGAAATTAGGTTGGCTAGCGACGTCACCCTGCCGAGATGACGGACCCGCTTGTTGCTGGGTTCCTACAGAAGAAGGGAAAAACAGAAAGAGGAGTTAGTCATGCAATCGTTTTATCATAACGTCTGAACTCTGAGGGAAGCAGGTCAGTAACACTAACTATGACACCTCAGCAGAAAGTCCAGGCCCTCCCTTGTGACAAAACACATCAAGTCAAGTTATAAATCCCAGTTATGGGCTCCACTCCCTGCTTTTAGGCAAGTAGCTGGAGCCGAGGTCAAGCCACAGGCAGACAGACTGGCGGAGCAGCTAGCATAGAGAAACTGAGGAGGAGGAAGCGCTTCCAGCAGCTGTTGGCTCCATCATGTGAAAAGTCCTGAGCCTGGCCAGCCCACTGAGCACAAAGACCCTTTCTGACTGCTGATCTGGAGGGGAAGGGGGTCTGGAGGAATGCCAGGAATGCACGAGACCATGCTTCTCAGCTGTTCAACACCCCTCCCCGCACAGACTCTGCTACTATCTGTTCTGACAACAGCTAACACTCAAGTCCAGACCGGATCTGTTCCATCACTCAAAGTGTGATGCACGCTTTCTGATTAGCTGACTGAGCTGTGCGCGAAGCAGACTCCTGCTGGAAAAACAGCAGCAGTTACAAAACGCAGCGAATCTGCTTCTCTCAGGTGTTTACACCGTGCAGCGTCGCAGGGGGTGCACCATCGTTTATGGCGGCATGTTGAGACAGGCTTTTCAACAAGCCTTGCGTGAGAGAGCACTGCACCTGGGGCAGGTTACCCCCGCCACACTCTATAACTCCTCACCCAGGCCTGAGGCTGGAAGAAAAGAGAGGAGAGCTGCACTGGCCTGGCTCCAACAACAACAGGCTGCAGGAGTCAAGGAGCAGTGAATGTGAGGTAATGATTATAACACCTCAGCCATAATTTGCATTTCCAAAGTTTGCACTCCCTGCAAGACATGCAGCATCTTCAAGACGCCGCAGCGCTGAAACTGAACACAGCACTGCTAGAAGCCGCCTGTGTTTCTCCTGACTCAGGCCAAAGGGGAGTTTACCCTGGCTCAGCGAATGTGGGAAAACAGTGCCGCCACTGAGGCTCCGCAGGCGCAGCTGTGGAACAGATCCACTCCGCCTGCTGCGGACTGAGCACGCGGCCACGGTCTGCTGTGGTCAGGGGTCTCCGCAGGGAACTTTGCAAGCCCTCTAGTGGCCAGCAAAGAGACGCCACATGTCAGCCGCTTTGCCTGTGGTCTGCATGTTGGGTACCAGACATGCCTGCTGCTAATCTGTGACCTTTTAATATCTGTAGACAAAGAAAACAAGTAGAAAAACAACAGTTAGAGAAGGGCGGGGGGGGTCCCAAAGTCAATATTGGAAAAGCGTGCTAACCATGAAGCCCTTCCTGTCCTTTGGGGACTGGCCCCAGAATAACAAAAGCCACTAGTCCTGCTCTTTGTATATCAGCAGTTAAACAGGGAAAGTTGCTATTCCTGGCAGTCTAACCCTGTGGCATTAGAGCGAGCCCGGCTTGCCTCAGGAAACCATACAAATCTGATCCAGGCAGATATAATACACACATGCCCTCCTTTAACTTCCAACCCAAGATTACAACCTCAGTCTTTTTTCTGCTTCAGGATTACCAGCAGCCCCCTTCCTGTGCTTTCCCTTTGATGCAACCTCATGTGAGCTGCGAGCTAAAACTCCAGATGTGTCCCTGTGATTACAGCGTAGAGAGGGCGGTCTATAAATCAAAGAGTGGAGGTCATCGCAGAGGCAGCAGGGTTTTAAATTAGGCAATTCTGGAAAGAAAGGAGTCACTTCTCCTTTATGAAGCGGTTTACTGTCAATGACAGCACGCCGCGTCTTCCGAAAAAAGCCTCAAAAAGTGAAAGTAGTGGCTTTCGTCATACTTAATATCAACCGCTTGACCTTTAGTCATTACTTTTCTGATGCTTGGCTGCTGACTGAAGGTATCCCCCCCTGCAGTGTCACTGTCCCAGTGCTCCCACTGAGATTAAGCCTCCTGCTGAGATGCATTTTTCAGCATGATTCACTGCTTCAAAAAATGATTAACTTTTACACAACCTCCTCAAGCCCAAGAGCTCAAGAAGAAAGGTCAAAGTCTGTCCTCACACATGCACTGTGTACCCAAGTGAGATAAAACCAGGGTTAGGCTCTGATTCACTCACAATGCAACACAGGATACCAACGTATGGCTTCATTTCAAGGGTTTCTGCTCAAACATTTACACGTTGCAGTTTCAGTCGTCTCACCTCTGACTCCTTGTTGGTCTGGTTCTGGTAGTCTATCACTTGCAAAGTCCGTTTGATAGGCACCAAGCTACCCACTTCATCGTACGCCACCATAGCGTTGAGTAAGAACACAGTATCCTTTTAATCCTGCTGGGCTAGCTTCAAGTAATCCACATCAGAGAGAAAAAAAAAGCTGAAGAAATTCAAGGGTGGTGTAGTAAAAAACTAAAAAATAAAAACACACTGTCCCCCTTGTTTGTCTCCTTCCTTTGCGGTATGGGGATCTCTGAGCTCTGCCCTCAAAGTCTTTCTAAACTCTAGTACGTCTCTAACTAAAGACAGAGTGAGGAAGGGAGGGCTTTATACCCTGAGCAGAGGGAGGAGTCTGGACAAGAAGAGGGATCGGGTTTACCTGAAAAAAAAAGGAGAAGCTGCCTGCACTTTATGTTGCTCCATCCACTCCGGGTGACAACAGTACTGTGAATTTTAAATATCACGGGCAGGTCTTACTGCTAACCAGGGCAGACATAAACACTTCACATGGGGGAAATGTCCATCGGACAGCTGAACCAGGACGGACATAATACAGGTTTCTTTCTGGGAACTGGTTTGAAGCATGAGCTACAACCAGACTAAGATGCGTTTTTGAGTTACACACACAGTACTGATAACTGGTCACAAAACATGTACGACTACTACAAGCGAAGCTGACGACGGCACTTAACTAGAAATGCTTGTGTGAGTTACAGCTCATTTAGTTTGCATTTTCCCAGACTGTGAATATTTTCTGATTGTGCTTTTAAATCCAAAGTTATTTGCTTGTTATTGCCCCTTTGTGCCAGCGAAACAAAAGATATGACATAAGCCAATCAGATGGATGACTGATATTTTAGACGCACTGATGCGGTCAAAGGACTTCACCATATTCACCTCACTGGCTGCCAGTGGCAATAGGCAGGATGATTTTCTCTGATGGCAGTGGAAGGTGTTTACTGAATCCAATCAGCCCTGAGCTCCTTTCATCTGGGGACCAGTTTCAATCTTTTGTAAGATTGAAGATAGCAGGATGAAGGGCTGAAAGACTTAAAAGCAGCAACTTCCACAAAGCATCAGTATCAGATAGATTGTTATCTCAGTGGACCAGTGTCTTAGGTTTAAGGTGATCTGCTATCAGAAATTGGGTATAATGTACATATTTATGTGTTTTGTAGTGTAAAATCACTTTAGGAAAATAACAGTTGTGCTTTTGTTCACCTACAAAAAGCGCTTTATACATACACAATGTTAGCGGGTCTCATGACACAGGAGTTACCATGTTGTGGACAACAGACTCAAATACCAGCTTCCATGCTTCTGTCAATGCAGAAAAGTCATTATTAGTTGCTGGCTATAATCTATTAATTTTGCAGTTAAAAAAATGAATTTATAATTTCTATATCTTATTCAGTTTAATTGCACTTTTAATTCCTAATTAATTCTACATACATGAACCTCTGTAATGGAAATTCTTGTGGATGATAATCATGCGTTGATATGAGAATCATGCAATTTTTAGGAAATCCTTTGTGTTCAAGATGGATGGCCAAGGCAATAACCGATCGGCAAAAGGCACCAAGGGAAGAAACCTAAAGGATTAGCATTCAGATCTGTCCAAAGAATGCAAGGTTTCAGGTCATATTAAGGGGGATTAATAAAGTGTTATAATTCTGATGTAAATACCTCATAGCAACAATGCTGATATGTTCAAGTTCCTTCATAAACCCTGAAAAGGTTCCAAAAGTCATCTCAAACGTTACTGCAGTATCAGACTGGGTACAGAGAAAGCCGTAATTCTACTGGTATTGGACTGCTAAATTACAGATCAGCATCTGTAAGTCAATACAAAAAAAAAAAAAAAAACAGGGCAAATCTTATGCTATGCATCTTTATG
>VUQH01056378.1:0-13432 GCA_015106775.1 Etroplus canarensis | reverse complement strand
CCATGGAGGGTTGTGTCAGGAAGGGCATCCAGCGTAAAACCTCTGCCAAATTACCAATGTGGATTTATCCACTGTGGTGACCCCTTGGTGGAGAATACAAGGGAGCAGCTGAAAGGTACATGCTCATAAGAATATAGTAAAATTAAATTGAAATACATGTGATTAATACCAAACCTGCCTGGTATGAGCTTTTTTTTTTTAGTTGGCTATATCAGAATTTAAGGGTGGAACAGTGGTGGAGTGGTTAGTGCTGTCGCCTCTCAGCAAGAAGGTCCTGAGTTTGAATCCACTGGCTTGCTGGGGCCTTTCTTTGGAGTTTTACATGTTCTCCCTGTGCCTACATGGATTCTCTCTGAGTACTGAGGCTTTCTCCCACTGCCCAAAGATATTTTAGGCTAACTGGTTGTTCTAAAATAGAATGAATGGTTGTCTGTCTCTCTGTGTTAGCCCGGCAACAGACTGGCAACCTGTACATTGTGTACCTCACCTCTTGCCCTATGACAGCTGGGATAGGCTCTACCACCACCACCACCACCCCAACCTTGAATTGGACCAGAAGTTAAGAAAATCTAATGCCTATAAAAAGCAATCACCCCCCCTTGGATTTTTCAGCCTTTCATTGCTTTAATAAATGAAATCATGGTCAATATAACTTTGCTTTGTTGACAAGAATTTGCAGGGGAAAAAATTCTTTCATGTCAAAGTGAAAACAGAGTTTAACAACTGATTCTGTGTGCATATATCTCAACCAGGCTGGACCCTACAATTTTTCTCCATTTTTCCTTGCAAAACAGCTTAAGCTCTGTCAGGTTGCTTGGGGCTGGGCATGAAGAGCTCTTTTCAAGTCCAGCCACACATTCTTGATTGGATTGCGATCTCCACTGGATCTGCATTTCACTAATCGTGACACTGCTGGAATCAACTAGCTGGGCCTCTGCTGAATTAGGTCTGTCCCTTTAAAGGGGGAGAATTATTATGCAAAGATTTATTTTACCCTATATATTTTTAATTAATTGACATTAGTTTGTAAAACTCTTTTCACTTTGACATGATAGAAGCTTTTTTTGGTGCAAATTCTTGTCAACAAAACCAAATTATATTGACAATGATTTCATTTATTAAAGCAATAAAAGGGTGAAACATTTAAAGGGGGTGAATACTTTTTATAAGCATTGTAAATGAATATCAGAATTTCAGGTTACCTCCCAGCTTTTGTAATTTGTCCCAAACAAACATACTCTTAACCCCATATTTATTTTGTTGGGATATGATCACTCTAGAGCCATAGCTGATATTAGTCAGAGGTGGGAAACATCCTAGATAGGTTGCCAGTCTATCACTGAGGTAACACAGAGAGACAGACAGACAATTATACAAACTCACTAGAATCACCAATTAACCAAGCACAAATATCTTTGGACTGTGGGAGGAAAATGAAGCACCCTGAGAAAACAACGGTCTACAACATGTAGACTACCCATGTTACAGTGCATACACAAAATATCATAGCTCTCTTTTCACTCCCCATGCATTTATTTGCCACTTCTGCATGTCATTAAATGTCTTCTCTCTCCCAGTCTGTGTCTCTCTTTGCTCTCCTTTCTCTCGTCTCTTTCCCCTCACCCCCAACCGATCGAGGCAGATAGCTGCCCCTCCCTGAGCCTGGTTCTGCCGGAGGTCTCTTCCTGTTAAAAGGGAGTTCTTCCTTCCCACATTTGCCAAGTGCTTCCTCATAGGGGACTGTCTGATTGTTGGAGTTTTCTCTGTAATACTTTACAATCTTTACCTTACAGTGGAAAGCACCTTGAGATTATTTTTGCTGTGAACTGGCGCAATATAAATGAAATTGAATTGAATAGTAACTAAAGTGCAATTATGTTAAGGCACTTGGTTAGGATTACAGAAAGATTGTAGTTGAGACATGAGACAGGACCTTAAACCACAATCATTTGCTCTTGGTACTACAGCTAACCCCCTCCTACACTCATAGTGAACCCTGGCTTCATCCTGGACTGGGGCTCTATTCACAAACACTGGAAAAACACTTTCTGAAAGCTACTGTGTCGACTGTAGTATAGTGTAGTGCCCACATTCATCTCACATGTGAAAGGCACTTGATTTGCATCCAGGAAGTGAAACAAACCCAGCCTTGGGGGTCACAAGCCAGTGTACTTACGGTGCACAAGCCTGGATAAATGGGAGGGTTGCATGAGGAAAGGCACTGGGTGTAAAAATCTGTGCCTAATCACTCACAGATATAAATATTCATCTGTTGTAGTGACTCCTTAGAGAAAAGGGGAGAAACTGAGTGTATCATCTTCACTCTCTAAAAGCGCCAAATTTAGAATAATTTTTTTTTAACATGGTGTCCTAGCTAAGGAGTCAGAAACAAAAGTAATTCTGAGCAAGGAAGGGTATTAAACTTTAACCACAGTGTGGTGGTGTGATCTATCCCACTGCACTGCATGATGCTTTCCCCCAATAGGTGTGATTGATAGGGCTCTTTTTTTAAAAAGAGGAACAATTCTTAGTGATAACTGGCATAGATAGACAGTGAATCTGTCAGGACTGCTGTTATAACAGTACTCCCCACCCCACCCCCCTCCCTTCTTCCCAATCAATGGCATGGCAAACATATGGAGCAGCTGTCACACACACCTGTACTAGCCTCATCACCTTCAGTACTTAAGGACTGGCCTCTCACCCCGTCGTCGCCAGATTGTTAGTCAGCCTCAAGTGTGCCCCAGCTTCTGCCTGCTGCCTGCCTGCCTGCCACCCGCTTGAACAAAACCCTCTTTGGACTCAGGACCCCCTTCCCTGCTGTGGAATGCCCCTCTCTGGACTGCACCCCTCAACCCAGTGTTCACCCTTGCTCGCATATCTCAATATTTCAATAAACACCTGGTAGTATCTGAGATCTGTCTCCATCCTTGGGTCAATCCTCAGCAATCATGACAGAATCAGTCTTTATTAAAGCATGATCAGAATCTGAATACTATATTAATCCCAGGGGGGAAATTACATAACAATGAATACTGTTTTAGGTCCTGAGCATTTCTGTTCAGTCAGTTAAAAGCCATACATTAAAAGGAGCCTACAAAATGACTTAAAACAAATGGCCTACCACATGTAATTTCCCCATGCTGGTAATTTAGTACTCATTATATGGCTCAGCTATTTTTTGAGATAAAGTTAACTGCCATAATGTGATCCGGTGAACACTGTTGACAAAAGGTTATGACAGACGGGTCATCATGACGACGCTATTCCATTTTTCCAGTTGCCAGATATCTGAGTGTGGTATCCCTTTCATTTCTGGTGTTAACATTGGGCAGGAGATCTGAGCGCATCTCTGATCAGATCAACCACAAAAATTATCCCTGCACCATCTAATCTGTAGTATTTCATTAACTTGCTGTCATCCTGCCTTGGGGGAAATTTCTCTCATTTCCTTGTCTTCCTGCCATGTTCTCCTCTGCTTAAGAAAGCCTCTTAAATATCCCTAAAAGAGTCTCATATTAGAAGCTGTCTTAATGTGCTTTATGAATTACTTGTCTTTCCTAGAATCTAGTCAAACTCCTTGTAGAAGCAAATGCTTGCCAGGTATAATGAAATGCCTCTGGAAATTTTTTGGGGCAGCTATTCTGAGGCATTATCGAAATTAATTTTTATGTCAGTGGTTCCCAGGACATAAAACTTCATGTACATAGTCATCAGTCTAATCTTATTTTGAATATATTCAAAAATTTGTTGACATTGCTGCAGGATAAGATTTTAATCCCTATATAAGGAAATTGCAATTCACACAAACACAGGAGGAGGCCAGTGAAGATGCAGTGAAAGAGATGAGTGAACAAAGGCTGTTAATCACAGGTACCAGGGAGAGCAATGTGGGGGTTCAGTGCCTTGCTCAGGGGCACCTCGGTGGGAGGAGGGGCGTGGCCGATGCCTCTCCAGCCTCTAATCCACCTCCAGGCGTCCAGAACAGAGTCTCGAATAAGTTGGTCTTGAGTTGGCCTCCAGGTCTGGGTCCAGGCAGGTTTTGAGTTGGCGGCCCTCAGCAACTCTCTGGTGTCAAATTGAGTCTCCCAGTGGACTGAGCCACTGCCGCCCCCAAAAAGCTTTTTCCACTGGAAGTTTTACCACCATCTTTGCTGGTGCAGAATTATTAACTCAGGACTGTCTGGTCATGTCTCTGATTTGGTCTTAAATGAAAGGGAAGTTTCTTAGATATTTTCATATTTCTACAAATTTTCTTAGAATTTTATCACAAGGAGCAACTCTTTCTATACTAGGAAGCTGTATTAATACAGCCCCTGATCTCTGCATTCACAACCCTGCATTTCACACCCACAGTTATTCTACAGATATTCTAATTAAATTATGAGTAAAGTATACACTGGCAGTATGTCCTTGAAGGCATTCATGATGTTACACTAATTTTACACATTTAAAAAATAAGATTTAAAGTCAAGAATAAAATATAACTTCCAGGTGAAGTTCTTACACACCTGTGCAATCCCATGTGTAGAGGTGAAATAGCCCAAGGAATTTCCATTGTCCTAGGGAGGGGGATTTTGCATACTCTTCAACAATCTGATGACCACTTTGAACCCCTGAGACTTGTTAGCAGCCACACTGCAAAAGAACCAGTCATTAAAATTACAGTGCCATGTTTTGATCACATTATAAATTCCAGTAGCAATAAACCAACTGAATGATAAAGAATTGTATATTTTTTTAAAGTCTGCGCTAGTAGTGCCAAAGCTGTCAGCGGTCTTTGCAAAACACCTTAAAAATCTCATACCGCTTTACAGTATAAGTGTAGAAAACAGGCTCCTATCTTTTACAGGAGACAATACAAGTAACTAATCCAGATGTATGAGCCACATATTTTGGATGTGACTCATAACTATCTTGTGCCAAAAAGACAGGGGAAAAGGGAGAAAAAATGCTTTTGATATTTAATATTTTGAATGTTTTGAAATAGTGGAGTCTACTCTGCATTCCAAACATACTCTGTTAACAAGGAGTGAAATAAAAAACAACTCAAAAACGACTATTAGTCATTTCTCCATTTAGTGCTGGAGCACAGTCTCGCTTTCAGTGCTGCATCTGGAAAACTGAACTGCTCTAGAGTAAAAGAGGTGGAACTGTGTGTGTGTGTGTGTGTGTGTGTGTGTGTGTGTGGTTCCTGTGCTTGGAAGAACTGAGTCCAAGACTAAAGTGACTGATTCATTCACTCTTGTCTCCTCCAAGGTTTTGAATTATTTACATGGAGGGAATTTGACTCCTGAGCTACATTAATTCAAGCCAGCTGATAAAGCAAAAGAATGCTTTATCAACCTTTTTAATTGGGTTATCAAGGACAAAGGCAGTGTAAGTCAAACCTTTTAATCTGATTAAGATACATTCCAAAATTTATTGTAAATGTTTGCTTTTTTAATAACTACTGCTCAGAGACATCAACAGAGTGGAAGGACTGAAGGACTAACATCAGAGTTAAGGCCATAACTTTCCGGTGTCCACAAGTGTAAATACTGAACATTAGAGTGTATACACAAAGGATGGGGGTCGCCGCCATCAACATTGGTTTGTCCTGTTCTGATTCTGAAGCATTTCTCAGTTACAAGGTTGCTGAATTGTAAATCCTTCCCTTTGTCCATTTTTCTCTACACAAGACCATTATTTACAAAATGAACATATCAGAATTAGACTTGAACAAGTTACTAAATAAAAATGAAAGGGGAAGCAGATTTGTTTTATATAAAAATATTAGCCTGAAGAAAAGCTAGTTTTATCTTGTGAAATCAAGGCAAAATGGTAGGGCTAACATCAGCAGGGCATGTGATTCAGGGAATCATTCAACCAACTGCAAAGATGTGCGGGGGGGTAATTGCAACATGGGGCAAGACAGGACATTCCTCAGTTTCAGAACCTTTACTGTCAGAGTTGAATGTAAAGGACACTACAAGCTCAAGTGCATTAAACTACAAACTTATTCCAAAAGTCATATAAACAGAAATCCAAAAATACAGAAACTCAATGACCATATAACTGAAGATGCTTTGACAAAGATGAAAGGGATAAAAAGGAAGATCACACTGTTTATAGACAGAGGGTTTATTAGAGGATATGTTATGATAAGCAGGGATAAGGGCCCAAATGCAAGACTCCAAAAAAACAGCACCAGAGTTCTTTTATGCATTTTGAGTTTCTTAGTAGTTATTATCTGTATTGCTTCCTTTGTTCATTTCTATTATTGCATTACTATTTATAGTTGTACTCTTATGAGCCTTCTTTTGTTAGACATTTAGTTTTCCTGATGTTTCTTGCTATGTTCCTGTCCTCTGTCAAGTTAGTATGGTATTGTGTCCTCAGTAATGTTTTCTGCTTCCTGTTTTACTTTGTAGCCAGTCTTGTATTGTGTATTATGTTCAGGGTTTCCTGCCCTCAACTGTTGCCACCTGTGCTCCTCTCCCTTCTTTTTCTTGTTTGCTCCTTAGTCTTTGTCTATTTATACTCTGTCTCTCTTCAGTTCAGTGTCGCATTGTAGATGTTTGTTCCTGAGCCTGAGTGTTTTGCTTAATAAAGCCCTTTTGAGTTTATCTGTCTGCCTCCTTCTTCTGCACTTTGGTTTCACACCTCACTCTCACATGGAAAACCTGGCACAAAATAACTAAAAAATAACCTTTAATGCAAGCTGATTGCAAATCCATGAACAAAATCCAGATATCCAGAATTAAACATGATGAGCACACGAAGAAGATACAGTTGCTGACAATAAAGCAAAAAACTAAAGAGGAGAACATACACAGGAGGTAATCAGGGGAGTTGAAACAGGAGGGACAAAGCAACTAATCAGGTCAGTCACCGTCGGGAAGCAAAAATAAATGCAACTTAACACAACTTAAATAACTATCAAAGTGAAAACTGGAATACAATGAGAATTAAATGACATTACTGCTCAAAAGTCTCAAGCCACTACTAATTTCTTTATTCATTGCTAGGAAAATGGGAAATTCTGCTTCTTCTTCTTGTTTCAGCTGCTCCTGTTAAGGGTCGCCACAGCATATCATCTGCCTCCATCTCACTCTGTCCCTTGGATCCTCTTCCCTCACACCAATCCTCTGCATATCCTCCTTCACTACATCCATAAACCTTCTCTGTGGTCTTCCTCTTTTCCTCCTGCCTGGCAGCTCCATCATCAACATCCTTTGTCCAATATATCCACTATCCCTCCTCTGAACATGTCCAACCCATCTCAGACAGACAGGAAGCAAACTCAACACAGATCACAAAAGAAATCAAACCTTCTAACTAAGGAGACTGATACAGACATGAATACTTACAAGATATACAAGACAAAGAAACACAAAGGGACCGAGGCCTAAAAACAGAAGGAAGCAGAAACAGAAGCACAGGAAAGATGAGAAGACTCACACCCAAAAATTGTAAGGCAACTCTAAACCCTGGGACCATATCCAGGAACCATGGCACTTTACATCCTTGTCAAACAGGCAAAACAATGTGTCAATGTAAGTATGTAATTTACAAAAAAAAATAAATCAGTACATATCCCTTAAAGATCTGTTTCATCGACTTTCGTAAATGGAATAGTTTGCTTTCCGTAGCTAAAGCAGTGACCGACTTGTCAAATTTGATGGCGGTACTGTGTGACATCACAGGTGGAAGATTGAAATACTGCTCATTATACAGTAAGTGAGTGTAATGGGTTCCTTTGTCTTTTAAGTGTGTGCTTTCTAAACTTATTCACACAGCATGACAAGATCAATATATCCACCTGTAACTCAAAGTTCCTATAAGCCTGTAATTGACCGCACACTTTGCTGACAGCCATCTAGTCACTATGGAGGCATTTCCCTCCTTGTATTTTGACAGAAGATCCATTTCAGCTGCGAAGTTGAGTAGTGTGAGAATTAATGACATACTTATTAATAGCTTAAGATCAAGGGTCTTTCCATATTAAGCGCAACGTATTTCCCACAGAGGAAACTGACAGTGCTGAAGATCCAAGTCACATTTCCCTTAAGCTTTTTTTCAGACTTGCAAAAGTATTCAATGCCAGGATGTTATGATCCAGAGGGAATTGGTTATAAGTGTAGTTATGACTGATTAGTTTAAGAGAGATAGAGACAAGCTGTAAAGCTTGTCCTAACAGGCCTCCTCCTGTTTTTTCCCCCTCACCACATCAGTAACCCTGCAGCATCTCAGATCTATCTGCACTCACTCTGTTACTCCGCTTGTCCCCTTTCTTTCACTCATCAGATAGCATCCTCCCAGGGCTCCCTCAGTGAACAAGTTATGTGGCTGTTTTGGGCTCCATCCTTTATGAGCAGTTATCAATCTAAGCTGGCATCTTCCAGTGCACTTGTGATAAAACAGAGGAAGAAAGCTTCAGAGAACACAGAGTGCTTTTTTTTCATAAGTCTGATGCTCTGTGCAATATATCAAAGCTTTGCAGGGGAAGAGGCGGTCATGAGTGGTTGGTGAAATTATTTTTCATTCCAAACATTTTCCATTTGGATCAGCCTGGTGCCGACTGCAGATTTAATATGCCTGTTTATGACAACGACAGCCCATTTGTAGTGCTGGCCAATAAAGAACAGAAAAGCAATTTTTCCAAACATACAGTACACACATTTCCCCAGTAAGCAACTGCAAACTGTGTGTGTTTTCCTAAAGATTTAATCATTAATGTTGAGCTGTTTATTTATGCTTTTAAGAGGGAAAAAAGTTAGATCTTGGATGGACGCTAAAAGACATTTCCAGGGACGCTTGTTGATCTGCAGGCTTCTGACTTACATTTATAAACAATTCATGAGGTTTATTCTTAGTTAGACTTGAACCTTCTCTTCCTATTACAACTTGCAACCATAAACTGTATATCAAAGATAGAAATAGCTTCCAGGTCTAAAATCGCACAAGCGCCTTAAATCTGCTTTGAGGAGGATAAAACAGGGTGTGCTTTTGGGCAGGCCTACCTTGTGATGAATAAGTTGCTACCATATAATTTCACTCAGTTTTTCAGTCAGATCCAATCCTCTCTCTTCACATCCACTTTCAAAACACCAAGATTGCAATGGTGAATATGGTGAGTGCAGTGGGTGAAGATGAGGGTCAGGGGTGCTTTGTGACAGAAGGATAGCAGCAAGAGTGAACAGGAAGGTTTACATGATGGTCGTGGGATCTGATATGATGTATGGTTTGGAGACGGTGGCACTGACAAAAAGGCAGAGCTGGAGGTGGCAGAATTGAAGATGTTGAGATTTTCTCTAAGAGTGACCAGGATGGACACGATTAGAAATGAGTACATCAGAGGTACAGCTCAGGTTGGGAAGTTTGGAGACAAAGTCAGAGAGACAAGGCTGAGATGGCTTGGAAATGTTCAGAGGAGGGATATTAATATATGGACGTGAGATATTAAAGATGGAGCTGCCAGGCAGGAGGAAAATAGAAAGACCACAAAGAAGGTTCATTAATGTAGTGAAGGTGGATATGCAGAGGACTGGCATGGAAGGAAAAGAAGAAGATGAGAACAAAGAAGATGATGATGATGATGATGATGATGATGATGATGATGATGATGATGATGATGATGAAAGCAAAGAAGAGGACAAAGAAAAAGACTGATACATGTACTGAGCTAGACCAAAAAATACATGGTATTTATAGTGTTTGAACAGCAATTCACTCAAACTCTAAATGAAAAATTCTATTAATCTGAGATATTGGATTTCTGATTTTCATGAACTATAAGCCATGATCATCAAAATTAAAACAAAAAAGGCTTGAAATATTCAAATGACCCTATAATAAAATGTAAATAATTATATCTGAAGGTTATAATAACATCCAGGTACTGACGTTTGCTAATTCACATTAGCAACAAACTGCAGGGTTCCTGCAAGCACCAGTTCTTTCATAACTTAAATCACCTTCAGGGGGTGATCCAGCACTCTTTAAAGAGTCACACCTCAGCTCTCTTGCCTGAGAAAGCATTATCTGCGTCTCATCTTTTTTATTCACCTAATGTTTTAACACACAACTCCAAGCCTTAAGGGCTATCACATTTTTAAGTGAGTGTGTTTGCACCTGCAGCATGTGGTAAATACAAGTGAATTTGTGTGTTGGCACACCAGCATGAATGCTCCCTGTTTGTGCAAGCGTGAACATGTGCAATCAAATAACTGATATCCAAGAAGATCTAAAGACAAATAGCTGCAAAGGTAGCGGGCCTAGCATGACAAGTGTAGATAAGCGATTATGTGTTGGCTCTCAGTGAAGCAGGTGATTCCTCAGGCCTGCGGGCGGGGGGTGAGGCATTTCAGCAGTGTGGCGAGACCACAGGAACATCAAAAACGCAGCGAGCTGGGATCTCTGGCAACGCCTGGCAAGATCAATGATAGGGGTTACATCTACAGCTGTTCTCACAGGAGGTTTTGTTGCTGGAAGTGTGAAAAATGAATCACTGCACTGATGTGGTGTGTTCATTATGTCCACTCTTGATGTGAAAAAAAAAAAAATCAGTGGTAAACATGAAAACAGAACCTGGGAGAGACTGGGCCACTGAGCAGATAAAAGTTCAACGGGAATGGCTCATGAATTTAATTGCACTCTTTTACATGTGGTTTGTGATTGAGACTGACTGAATTAAGAACTCTGTTTGTTATCATAAGATAGAAGTTCTCCAGTTTCCCTTGCTGCAGTACTTTACCATGTCCTGTTGATGAAGCCACAAATCTGCTGTCAGCATGACCGTACATCCTGTATCCTCCCACTGCGGCAAAACTTAAGGCTCACATGAATAATTTGACCTCTTGGGAGCTGTCTATTTAGCATAACTGACTAATCTATTCAGGCATGAAGCACAGTGCCAGGCTAAGATTGCTACCAACACACACACTCCAACTTTGCGCAAATTTTCTGGCTGATTTTACATCAAATACATTTGTAGATAGGTTGTGCTTTTCAATGATCACAACTACATTAAATTGCCTGTGAAGATGCCACCCCCTGATATATGAACAACTGAACCATTGCAGGATAAAAGTAAGATGTATGACACTCAGTTGGTTTCCATATGCCAGCAATGCTGGATAATTATGCCATAATTACCTTGAATGTTTGCACTCTGGACCATTTACCTCACCAGCTGTCATTGCGGAGGCATCTGCTGGAGATTGCAGTGCGCAGTGGCTCACACCTTGGTCCCCCTTTGACCACCGAGAGAAGCACATTCATTAACCAACACATCAAAAAAGTACCAGCAGCAGTGTCTGTGCTTCCTTTTCTAGCTTATTTGTTCACTCACGGCCTTGTGCTCGCAATAAATGCCGTATCTTCATGACTTAATAGGATCTCCAGCCACATTACATCTCAGTGATTTCATCTTTAATTTAACTACTACTTCTCCTGCAGCTGCTTACATGACTGAACCTTAATAAGTTAAACTGATATACTGCCTTGCTTTGAGTGTATCTACTGTAAAGGAATAGAAAAACATATGTCCAACACCTCACACATCTCTTGCACGTTATGCATCCCAGACACAGAAAAAAACAGAAAAATGTATAGTTATTTTTTTATTGATGCTTTAACAAGTTTAAAGATGCATCTTTTCACCTTGAGATGGCTCTTCAGTTCCCACTCTGTTGGTCAAGGTCCTACCTTACCACGTGTCACTCATTTTGACAAGTTGTCTCCAATATACGCATTTAGCCTGAGGCAGAAGTAAGTGCCATCAATAAATACACCACAGGCATTGTTGACGAACACAGCTGTTCTGAAGGATGTGAAGCAATTCTGATATTCATCCAGGCACTGGGCTCAGATTCCTACAGAGAGGGGAAATTTTGAGATTAATGCTTTTGCACACAGAGACACTATATATTTACTGAATACAAACTGTCATATTTAATTTAAAAAGTTGCTTGTTGCACCTGTAATGTGGCCTTTTAAAGAATGAATGCGTAGCTGTCTGACAGACATAGAAATATTAACTGCCTTCTCTGCTTTCAGCTGTGTAGCACACTGTTGGATGATCTCAGAGGTCTCCCTGTGTTTTGAAGACAGTGCATGTTCTGGGGACAGGTGTAATTAGTCTGGATCTCTGAAGGACTGTGTCTGCATTTTTAGTGTAGTAATTTTTTTCAGAAGTCAGAAAAGGTTGGATTCATTTCTGCTCATGCTCCTTGTAATTTGCAAGTGAGTGATTGCTGATCTCTTAGCCTTAAGATCACTTCTCTGAGAGCACTTGGAGAGTCTTGTTTTGTTTTCCTATAAAATGCCTTTTTGTAGACAATTTTTAAAAATCTCTTCTTAAAAACAAAAATGTATCCACAAAAATATTATGTGATCATCACCTTATGTGAGGGAGCTAAAACAACATGCATCACTTAACATAATTAGCCACTATTTCTAAAGAACATTTTAGTCAATAACTCACTCCCATCCCCTGTTGTGCAGGAGTGCTTGTTAGTGTTTTGGGGTTAAAATCCTATCCAAGAATCACTGGGAATGAAACAGCACCCCTCCTTTTGTTATGTTTGAAAGAGCTGATGCACTGCAAACAACATTTAGGCAGAGGAAGAGTTTCATATTTGTTCTATTGATTCTCAATTTGTGAGGCTTTACATATTTATACAGTCTACAACTGCACACAGCTAATCGCTCAGGCTGGGAATCAAATTGCCAATCACATCACTTGTGCATTGTGATTCTCCAACACGTTGTTGCAGGAAACAGTCAATGTGCCACAGCAGGGGCAGGGCACTGCTAAAGAAATGCAAACTCCTAACTGCGATCCCAGTGAAGCAGAGGGATGCGCAGAACAATATCATTTGATTTCCCACAGTGCAGCTTGCAGGCATGTCAGACTGATTCTCCACGGTCCCTGCGGATCAACACTCCAGGGCTCCTCCAGCCATCAGACTCAATGTGCAGTTGTTATCCGCCATTTTAAGAATTGGATGGTTAAGTAAAAACTTGAAACTTTCCTGTATCTTGTGGAAATTTTATGGCATTCCTAGAGAAGTTGGAGAAGAATGTTTATACCACTAATGTCAAATGCCTGTAAGCGAAGTACAGCATTAGAATGAGCATCCCTGTGTCATCGCTGCCTGACCACTATATACAGTTGAAACCAGAAGTTTACTTACACTGTGTAAAAAGACACGTAAATATTTTTTTTTCTTACTGTCTGAAATTAAATCTGACTGAATTTCTCCTGTTTTAGGTCAGTTAGGATTGCCAAAATTATTTCTATTTGCTAAATGCTGCAATAATGAGAGAGTGAATATTTTAGAGAGATTTTTATTACTTTCTTTGAAGTCAGAAGTTTACATACACAAAGATTACTATGCCTTCAAACAATGTGGGAAAGCCCAGATGATGATGACATGGCTTTGGA
>VUQH01056377.1:0-19119 GCA_015106775.1 Etroplus canarensis | reverse complement strand
ACCTTCACTTGCTTCCTCTTCTTGCTTTCCAAAGTCATCCTACAGATCACCATCCGATGTTGCCTAGCTACATTCTCCCCTGACACCACCTTGCAGTCTCCTACAGCTTTCAGGTTGCACCTCCTGTATAAGATACAGTCCACCTGTGTGCACCTTCCTCCGCTCTTGTAGGTCACTCTATGTTCCTCCCTCTTCTTGAAATACATGTTCACCACAGCCATTTTCATCCTTTTTGCAAAATCCACTACCATCTGTCCCTCCATATTCCTCTCCTTAACACCATACCTACCCAACACCTCCTCATCCCCTCTGTTCCCTTCACCTACATGCCCACTGAAGTCTGCTCCAATCACCACTCTCTTTCCCCTGGGAATATTCTCTACCACTTCATCCAACTTACTCCAGAATTCCTCTTTCTCTTCTAACTTGCATCCAACTTGTGGGGCATATGCACTAACAACATTCAGTAACACACCTTCAGATGACACTCTCTTCACCTCCAGATATTTCTTCACATACTCTTCCTTCAAGATGACCACTACTCAATTTCTTTTCCTACCTACATCATGGTAGAACAGTTTGAATTCACCTCCAATGCTCCTGACCTTTCTTCCCTTCCACCTGGTCTCTTGCACACACAATATATCTACCTTCCTTCTCTCCATTGTATCAGCCAGCTCTTTCGCTTCACCAGTCTTAGTCCCTACATTTAAAGTCCCTACTCTCACCTACATCCTCCTATCTTTCCTTCTGTCTCTCTGCCTCTTAACATGCTTTCCCCCTCTCCCCCTCCTTTGTCTTCGGCCAACAGTAGCATAGTTTCCACCAGCGACCTGTTGGCTAAAGACAGCGGAGGCGGTCGTTGTTAACCTGGGCCACGACTGAACCGGTATTGAAATCGTATTATGAATCTACATATTTGATTTGGCAAAGATTTTACACCGGATGCCCTTCCTGACACAACCCTCCCCATTAGTCACTTAGACACTTGCTTGATGGGCCCCTGTGGCTGGGTTGGTGCAGCATGGTGTACATGTCATATTTCACTGAGTGAGAAAATATGTGGTTTTAGGTGGGAAATTCCTGCTGACAAAGATTGTAACCAACTGCCCTGCTATTATGTCATCTACCTATTTTGATTACAGATATAGATGAGTGCTTTTTTGAGCGTACATGTGATCACACCTGTGTGAACTCCCCCGGTGGTTTTCAGTGTCTGTGCAACAAAGGCTATACCATGTACGGACTGGCCCACTGTGGAGGTGAGATTCAGTTGGGTGGATGGTTGCAAGCTGAGCTTAACACACAAGTGCTTGATGTAGAAAAATGTTTTATTTTAAAAAGCATTTAAATGTGAGTTGTTGCTCACTGGTGTGTTAGAAATCAAACCCTGTGATTATAATTTTTTTTTTCATCCCAGATATAAATGAATGCAGTGTGAACAATGGGGGTTGTGAGCACGGTTGTGAGAACACCATGGGTGGATTTGAATGTTTTTGCCGTCCTGGCTATAAGCTTCACTGGAACAAAAAGGACTGCATTGGTAAGTCAGTGCCTCTTACTCTACAAGAAGTACATTTGTTATTGTCCTGTTCTGTTTGAAATTGTTTACTGATGAAATATGACATGCCACACCTTGGGGGACAAAAACAGGAGATACTTTGAATTGCTCTTTTTTCTCTTTAATTTTGTTGTGCTTGAGTAAAACCATCTAAAATGCTACAGTGCTGTCAGGATTTTGGACTTTCTGTGCCTCATCTTCATGTGCATCTTCCTTATTGTTACAATTAAATATGTTCTTTTTTACCTTTTGAGTTTTTTTGTGGCTTTTATCTAGAGGCTGAGGGTTTACCACCTGCACACCCCCCCTCTAAACCTACTTTGAACTGTAGTAAGCAGGAGGGAGGGGATCGCTGCTTTCTAACCTGCCAGTCCCAAGTACATATCAGCAGTGGTGAGTTGGTTGAGCCAGATCTCTGTGGAGTATGAGCCATGATAAACTGATGTGTTTGTGTAGTATCCGATTGTTTTCTTCTCATGAGCCAAAGTTGAACTTCAACATTTACAGTGCATGCACAACATGTGAGTCACTGTCACTGTTTTGTTATTCTTGCACGTTTACTTCTCTTGCGAGAGTCACTCTGATTTTTCTGTTTTGCTCCCACCTGTACTTTGCTACATAGAAAATCTAAGGTTTAACTAGCTATGATTCAGTCATCCACAAACTTTTAATTTGGTGCTGTGCTGTGACAGTTTAAAAGGGGACATCAGATTCATGACAGAAACTCACATTTTCTCTGTTAAACGTTTTAATGGGCTCAGACAGAATGATTTAGGCTTTTATTTTCTGCAGGAAACATTTGTGTCTTGAGAAGACATATATTTCATTCATAGATAATATATACAGTCCTCTGAAAAACTCATTATGCCTTTAAATGCTTCCATAGGAATGAAGAAGGTAAGTAGCAGCCAGGTGCTGCAAAGCAAATGTGCTGATTGATTTATCATCAGTCAATGTGACTTCCTCTATATGAGTATTTGCAGTTTCCTGGTCTGGAGCATTCAGGTGTGTGTTAACGCAATGTCACAATATTTCTAGGAGTGAATGTCCCAGCAAATTCACTCTAAGGTCAGATCGTGCAATCCTTAGGTTTGTAAAATTGCATTTGAACAAACCACAAGACTTCTGGAAAAATGTCCTTTGGACAGATAAAATTAATTGGAGATTTTTATCTATAATGCAGAGCCATGTTTGGCCAAAACCAAGCACAGCCTATCAGCACACCTCATACCAACTGTCAAGTGTGTGTGTGTGTGTTGGAGGGTGAGGATCTGGGCTTGTTTTGAAGCCACAGGACCTGGGCACCTTTCAGTTACTGAGTCAATCATGAACTCCTCTGTATACCGAAGTATTCTAGAGTGAAATATAAGGCCATCTGTCAAGGAACAGGACAATGATCTCAAGCACACCTACAAATAAATAAGAGAATGGCTGTAAAATAAAATATTCAAGGTGTTGCAATGACCCAGTCAAAGTCCAGACCTCAACCTGATTGAAATGCTCTGACGGGACCTTAAGAAAACTGTGTATAAATGAATGTCCTCAAACCTCAATGAACTGGAGCAACCTTCTAAAGAAGAGTGGGCCAGATTCCTCCACAATGATGTGAGAGACTGAGAAATGATTGCTTCAAGTTATTGCTGCTAAAGGTGGTTCTATGAGCTATTAAATCATCGGGTCTTCTTAGTCTTTCAGAGGCCTGCATAGGGTTCTGTGAAAACTCTCTTTTTCACATGACTGTACAAATGACAGACATTGTCATGACAGCAGGCATGCCTAAATGGGGTTACCTTCACCTAAAACCAGTGCTTTAAAGAATGCTGTCATTTACATGGCTGTGTCAAACTGGATCAAGCTTCTATCTTTTTAAATCAGATTACCAGTGGAAAACTTTTAAAAAGAAATTTAAAGCAGCTATTTTTCAGAAGGAAGTCAGTTTTGGGCTACAGATGATTTTCTGTCTGTGAAAATTATAGGTGTGATGATTGCTTAAATATAACTTCAATCAATAAATCAATGGAACTTTATTCGTAAAGCACCTCTCATGCAGTTTAGTGAAGTTCAGAGTCCTTCATAGATGACTGACAAGCTGATAACAAGACAGAACAAGAAGTAATAAAACAAATAATATGCAATAAAAATCAATTTTAGGTAGATTAAAAAGGAAAACTTATCAAAGAAAGAAGGTAAAATATGAAATGACCATAAACAGATTAAAAGTAGAACAAATTAAACTACCAACAATTAGAAAATAAAAGAAATAATAATAAACTGAGAATATCTATATAAATTAAATAAAAGATAAAGTAATGCTTGATAAAATACAACATAAAATGTACCTTTGGCTGCTCACTTGTATTTTCCCCAAGGGGTCACCACAGTGGATTAATTCACATCACTATTTTGGCAGAGGTTTTACACCAGATACCATTCCTGACATAACCCTCCATGGTGGAAGGGACTTGTCCCCCCACCTGGAATCAAACCAGGGACCTTTTGGTTGTAAGGCAAAGGTATAAACCATTACACTAAGGGGACACTGATAAAGTACACTATCAAAGACAACATTATTAATTGTATATATATGTAATATCCATTAATGGTTTTAGTGTCTTTTTGATTGTTTGGTGTTGGAACTTGAAGGAACTGATTGATATTTATCATACTTTTCTCTTCAATTTTCGTGTTGACTGTAGTGTGACATTAAAATAGCTTGTATTGCTTTTTTTGATTACTTAATTTAGAGATGCATGAAAGGGCCTCGGTGGAGCTCTGACAAAGCTTGGTAAACAATGAGAATACTTTATGTATATTCAATAATAGAAGCAGCTATTTAAAGGACAAGTTTAAAGAAATCAGAAGTCAAGTGCTCTGTTTTGTCTTTAAACAGCCTGATTAAATGTCACAAGTTAGCAAGCTGAATTACTAGTTGTGCGAACAGTCTATAGAAGGACTTCATGTTCATACATGCTACCTGTTCTTCTCTCTTACTTGGCTTTTTGGCCCCAACTTTTGTCAGTGTTGGTCTGTGTGTCATGGTCTCGTGTGCTTTCAGGAACGGAGGATTCCTACACGGTGACCTGTGGAATGCCTCTGCCCTGCTTGGCTGACGCACAAAAGAACAACAGTGGTTTGCATTGCTTAGGTGAGTACAAAACATCACAGATTTACATCTATCTTTCCGCTCTGCCACAGAAAACAGTAACTCAGAAACAGGTCACGCTTTGCTTGTTTTCACTTGATAACGGTATTTTCTGTTTTCTGTGTCGTGCAGGTCGAGAAATGGCCAGTGTTCCCCGCATTAAGACCACGGCCACTTTTAAGTCTGGCACTGCAAAGTGCAACTTAAAACGAAGCCAGGAGAAACTCAGGGAAGGCTTAAACTCAGCACGCTCAGGTACAGAGTCTGCCACACTGATTCCAAACACAAGATCTCCTTTATGTTGCTGGTTAAAACCATTTAGGATTTACTAAAACTGCCAACATCTAAAGACTCTAAGGCAGACCTGAAAGCTGCTTCAAAGAAAACCAAAACCAAGGGCAAATGTGAAAGACATTTGTGGGAAAAGTGATGTGGTTTTTAGAGCCTTCAGTGTCTTAGCGCAGCACTTTGTCTGGCAGTGACAGGGAGGATGTAATTAGCCATAGCATGCCTTTCAGTTGTGTCTTTTTTTTTCCTTTTCAGTTGTGTCTGACCTAGCTATCAATCAAATGGCTTTCTGATTGTTGGATTGTTTTGCTTCTCCAAAAGGGGCTCAGCGTGGTTTTTATAACATCCCTCACAGTTTCTAAAGGAAACATATTGTTTCAAAGAAAGAATAATATTTCATTGCCGTTTCACCCTTTTATTAACTTTTACTTGTACATAACAAAAAACTATAGTATGTATTATAAGTATGCAATTATTTATTTTATGTTAACAAGTGTGTGATTTTGTATGTTGTGTGTGTGTGTGTGTCTGCTGGCTGTGATGTGCTTGCTGGGGGGGTTGCCGTGTCCCATGTTCACAGATAGCAAGTTTCACTTTACTGAAAACGTCCAGTTCAGCTATGTGAGCCTGCGCTGCACCTCGTCCGGACTTCGAACACGCAGCCGCCACGGCAGGAAAGCTGGTGAGGAGGATGGCTCCTCAATCACTGCTGAGTTTGAACTGGACGTGAACCTAGAGGAGGTAACAGGTTGGTCTCTCTGTGCTTTCTGCCTGCCTGCCTGCCTGCCTGCCTGCCTGTCTGTGACCTTTGCTTATTATTCTTTATCTTTCTTTTGCTGCTGTATGTTTGTCACTAAACAAACAAAGCTGCTGAAGTATCTCCTGTTTTGACTTGGCTTTGGTGGTGGGCTCTAGATTTGGGGCACAGTGTGTTTTTGTTTCATTTCCTTGATTTCTCTAATATTGGTGTCCAGGGGTGTTTTTTTATGTGAAGTAAACCTATGGGAATCAAAGCATGAAATCACAGTTTATTACAGGTGTGCAAGAGGAAATCTTGTTCTGGAAACAGTTTTGGTATCAAGTGCTTTTTTCAGCAGAGGGTTGTGATCTGAACTGTGTCCGTCGACGTTCAGAGAAGAGGCTCAGGAAGACCATCAGGACCCTGCGGAAGTCCATCAATCGAGAACAGTTCCACCTCCACTTTGCTGGAGCTGACTATGATATATCCAGGAGTCTGGGCCAGCTGTCGGAACTGCCAGGGCACTGTGTGGCAGGGCAGGTGCTGGTGGGCGGAAAATGTGGTGAGTTGCGTTTATGTGTGTATTGTATTGTTTATTCAGTATAGAAACCAGCAAAGGCAAAACTTCTACTGGAAATGTTAATGCTTTTCATCTTTCCAACTTCTTTGTATTTAAGGCAGCAGTGGTTGTGAGTATGCCTGATACACACAGCAGATCCATAGTCATGTCTTTAAGTAATTGAAATGGCCCATGCCAGTGAGATATATTTAGACAAGTTGGTTTAATGATTGGATTTGGAGCAGGTGTGGGCCAGATGAATGCCATATTTGGTTTGCAGACATGCTGTAATGAACAAGTTGGAGGGTAAAGCGTGCTTATGTGGAAGAACAGAGAAGCTGTTGTTGGCCCTCCAAGCTGTGAGATCTTCCAGCATCTCCATGGGATAAGAGTGTAACATTAGGGCTGATGGCAGCTCTCCTGGTAGCTGCTGCCTCTTGGTTGACTTTTATATACAACCTGTGATGGAGAAAAATATTCATTAAATAAGACCGCACACTGTCAGTGGTAAAGAGTTGAAGGCTGGCTTGTGTTTTCTCTGGCTGTTGCGACTGTATGCCCCTATTTTCAGGCCTCACAGTATGTTTGCAGCCTGCTGGATGTCTTCTCAATACCGGTGAGAGGAAACTGCTGCTTTTCCTCTTTTGTGATGTCTAAATATTTGTCCGGACAGTATGTGTTTTGTTCAATATATGCGTCAGTGATGAGGATGTTTTAACTTAATGTAGGGCCAGATCTTTATCCCTAGATCTTAGGAACATGGCTGATGGCCAAAACTTGCCTGAAACTACTACTACACTGTAGTTTTATGAGATAATGTTTGTTGAAAAAAGTCAGCATTATTACCTTCCATTCATCTCCCTGTAACACCATATTTTTTGGCCTTATCATTAAGATTTAAGCTACTTCTGCTGTTAAGCTTTGCTGACATGATTTATTTCAGATCTTAAGTGTCTTTATTCATTCAGTCCCCCGCTATGCTTTCAGGTCAACATTAGGGAGTATATTGGTCGTGGTAAGGGTGTAGACATGTAATTTGGGAGAGCAGGGAAAGGGGGAGTCTGAAAGGCATTCTTCTTAACCTCCAGCTCTTTAAAGGAGCTATATTTTTTCCCTCCTCCCCCATCTCCTGCTCCAGCTTAGTTTGGAGTGCAGTTTAGTTCTTTTCAGTTTGCCCACTCCATTGAAAACCCCATTTGGGGCTCATTCTCACTCCTTTAGAGGAACACAGTCTTCTGTGAATTTGGAGAAAATACGGTGCGCTTTTTAAAATGCTGCTCCACCTCCTCTATGGTGTTTGTGTTATTGGGTGCAGTAAAGTTTATGTTCCAGGACATTGTTTCAATGAAATAACTTCCATTTGATTTAGTTCCTGAATGAAATCATTGTTTTAAGTCTTAAATTTACAGAAATTCACATGGTTTAATTGCAACATGATTTTTTAGAAAAAATCTAAAGAATTTTTTGGAACATTAGGAGTCTCTATAGATGCTGTGAACATGTCCAGGGCCGGTCCACACTTTCATGTCTCTGTAAGTATTGTAGTGAACTTGTTTGTGTGTTTGTTTTAACACTGAAGATGTTTAGGAAGTGCTGTTGATTCAAGCTGGCATTTTAAATGCTGTGTCCCCCCTGCCCCCCAGCTGGGGCCACTTTGCATGACCCCCAGCCCACTAAACTGCTAAAGAGAATTGACTTCACCCACACCATGGGAATCAATTAGCATCAGCTGTTTGGGACTCTGCTTGATGGGCGCAAGCAGTGATTGGACCAAGCAGAATGGGGGGATTCAGAAACCTGACCCCTTTTATTGGGTTCAGCTCCTTACCACTGTGATACCACAGTGTTTTCCTATGTCATCAAGTAGGCAAAAACCGGGGCCTTGAATAGAGGTGAAAGGTCTTTTAAACCTCTTTGGGGCCATCAATTCGAGGACTCTATAGAACCGTTCTTTGCATTTGAAAGGCTTCAAGGTTTTTTTCTTTTTCACTCTCACTCTCTCTCTCCTCACAGCTTCCCTCTGTCAAATAAAAGCTGTTAGAGGACAATGCAATGATGGCTCCTTGTGGTCTTTTGGAATAAACAAAGGACTTCAAAAATTGTTCCTCACAGAATTACATTTTCTTTCTTCTGACGAAAATCTAACAGCCACATATAACAGATCTATGTCAAAGCGTTTGTGTGTCGAGCTTTTACT
Organism: Etroplus canarensis; assembly: GCA_015106775.1. Taxonomy (NCBI): domain Eukaryota; kingdom Metazoa; phylum Chordata; class Actinopteri; order Cichliformes; family Cichlidae; genus Etroplus; species Etroplus canarensis. The sequence continues at coordinate 10,633 of VUQH01056377.1, read as the reverse complement.
TACATTGGTTCTTTTCTCTCAAGCAGGTTTAAGGGTACATCTGAGACACGTTTTGCTCTAGAGGCTCGGGGATTTAATTGTTTTATTCTTGTGTGAGCTCAGCTTCAGTTTTCAAGTCAAGTTCTTAAGGCTATCAGACAGACACAGTAATTGCCAAATTAATTACAGGCATCCCTCTGAATGGGAGGAACCAAAGCAAAACGGTGTTTTAGTCCCTTTAATCAAGTGTTTGCACTTTTATGCGATAAAAGGAAAGCACTCCCTTTGATTTGCTGCTGTGATTGCATTTAAAAGAGTTGAGAGTGCTTATGTTGGTATTTAAAGTTCCTCTCTGATGTATAGCCATGTTTTGTCAAGCATTAGGACTTGTCAGATGTAGATGCAGTAAAGGCTGCAGTGGGAAGAGTTAGTGTGCTTTTGTCGCTGTGATTTTTGCATGTGTGTGCTGGTTTGCAAACTCATTTTACTAGCTTTTAAACTTTATGCCTATTTGTGTAATTTAGTGCAAAGCAAATTTGATTCATAACACTTTATAAAAAAATCCTTCTATATAGTCAAGTCAAATCATTTTATTTATATATAGCTCATTTAAACACAACAGACACTGACCAAAGTGCTGCACAGCAAGCAGTTAAAAATAAAAATTTAATTCATTTAACTACTAAAGAAAAGCAAAAAAACCCAAATAAAAATAAAATTTGACTTCAAAACAGTTTAGAAAAAAAATACAAACAAGAAGCAGTTGGAGAGCACAAGCCTCCCAGGCCATGGAGTCCTCCAAGATACCATTATACCTGAAAACAATAGATAGTACTATAATGGTTTTATTCCCATAATGTGATTGATTAAGTGACCATAAAGACCTAACTCTAGCACTTGTTAGCATATTGATTCCACTGATAGTTCAAAAGATATTCAAGAAAAACAAATTTTCAGTAATGGCAGTTTTCTTTTACTTCTAGCTTCATAAGGAAAATATCCAAATGTGTTAGTGATTTAGGAGAGGTTCAGCTACAATTTGACGTAAGTTGCAAGTCTTTAGAATCATTTGCTAACTCACAGTGACACATTTCTCATGAACTCTATCCATTCAAGCATTATGGACCATGAGATCCAGAATGTTGTTTGGGTCCTGTGCAGACTTCAGTATAGTGGGCCATATGGAGATGTTGTACTGTAATTTTTATGCAAACATTGTAGCAATTACTTATGGAGCTGGACCCAAATTTCTTGAAATTGCCCATATCCCACAATGCCAGGAAAATCCATCAAAAAAATCCTTGTTCAGGGTTTAATGGCGTGTTACTTCCATACCCCCCAAAAAAATAAAAAAGAAACATGAAAGTCCATTCATTATGTTTTTGAGTTCTCAGTTAATTCATGTAGTCTAATGCCCCGTTGTCTGCTATAGTGAGCTACAGTGAGCTAAGTGATACTTTTAACCTCTTGAGACCCAAGCTCTTGTTTGGAATTAATGGGATGCAACAGGTCTATGCTGAGCAGATTGAAGTATAAGGTGCAGAAAGCCAAATGTAATATCCCCATATGAGAATACAGGGTCTTGTGAGGTTAAGCTTGCAGTAAAGCTCTGTCGACAGATAAATAATTGATCAGGCTTAGCTGCTTTCTTAAAGATGGAGTTCACTGCTCTTTACTTTGTTTACCCATTTCAAGTATTTACATGACCCTCTTTGATTACACTTGAGAGGCAGTTGAGATCTGGGTTTCTTTAATGGTCTCATCATTCACTTTAGCTGCTGTGTTTATTGTGTACATCTACACTGTGGTTAGGAGTGTTTGATTATGTGTAACCACAGGGCAAACTCCTATATTTGTTGATTCATGTCTGCTTATCTCATTGTGTTTTTCCTGTCTTATGGTTTTTGTCCGCAAGCACTACCTGACACTGCTCTGTCAGCTAAATTGATGTTAATTACAAGTTCAGACACTCCAGTCTGTTTTGGATGTCTTATCTTAAGTGTTTGTTTTCAGTTTCTGCGGAAATGTTCCATCATCCTTAAACAATCAGATTTGATCATACTTGGTTCCATATCACAGTATTATTTGTGAGAAATAATATTTTTGTGTGGTATTATTTAGAAAACATGTTTTTTTTTGTAACTTTATTATTATTACTACGACAAACAAGCACATGCTTGGCAACTCCTTGGAAAGGGCTAACATTTGCTTTATGTACAGCAGAGTCAGGAATGCATTAGTGTCTGTCTACAAACATATCACCAAAGTAATAATCTTTAATCTGCCTTGATGTCTTTTCCCACCTGTCTGTTAGTGAGCTGCAGTGTTGGGACTTACTACAGTGGTGATCAGGGACGGTGTCTGTTGTGTCCAGCTGGAATGTATCAGGATGAGGAGGGACAGATGTCCTGTGAGGTGTGTCCTGCACCTGAAGGAAGAGAAGTGTCCAAAGTGGTCGGAGCTCGAAACATGTCTGAATGTGGAGGTAAAACACCATGCTTAACAAACCAAAGGGACCATCTTGTTGTGTCCAAATAAATGATAAACACAAAACAGTTGCGCCATAAAATTTATAGTAAGCACCTTCGGCTTCTCCCTTGTATTTTCCCAAGAGGTTGCCACAGCAGATGAATCCAGACAGGTGATTTTGCACAGATTTTTCACCAGATGGCCTTCCTGTTGCAATCACATGTGAAAGATCCCTTTATGGGTGAATGTTTAAAATACTACACTATGGAGCTGCTTATGTCATAAAATTTATATTTGCACTATGTTTGGTGACATGATAGTGCAGGGGTTCACACTCTTACCTCACAGCAAGAAATTCCTGGGTTCGTTTCCACCGTCTGGCTAAGGCCCTTCTGTGTGAAGTCTTGGGTTCTTTCAGAGTACTTCACGTTCCTCCCACAGGCCAAATACATGCCTGTTAGGTTAACTGATTGTCTGTCTTTTTATTAGCCCTGTAATGGACTGGCAACCTGTCCAGGCGTACCATGCCTTCTGGCTCATGATGGCTGGAATAGGCTCTAGCCCGCCTGTGACCCTGAATTGGATAAGAGAAAGAAAATGATACCATATTCTTTTATGATTTATACTTTAAACATACTTTACTACAAGTAACTAGAGATTTAATGTCTCGCATAGTAAGTCTATATGTGTGTCATCCTGGCAAAATGTAGTTCTGGAGACATCACAAGGCAAGAACCACCACAAGGGCTTTTTTAAGTACTTTGTCAATGTGTGTAAATCAGATTTTGACAATGCAGTAGCATGGCAACTGTGCAGTATGCAGCAACAAAACTTCACAGGTGTATAGTTGAAAATTAAGGCCAAGTTCGAAGATGGGTTATTTTCGAGGTCATCATAGGTAGTCTCTAGTGTGAAACAAAGTGAAATCAAGTTCTGCGGCATTTCAAATGAATATTCTTTAAGTTTTAATACACAGTTTTTATTTTATGTATTTTTTTATTCCGTGAATTAAAAAGTGGAAAAATGATTATTGTGTGTAAAAACTAGTCATCGTTAGGGCTTTTAAAGCAGGTTAAGAATTGTTCTTTTAATTGTCGGCTGATTTCAGAGCTGATAAATTCTCCTTAAACCTTAAAAAACCAGGCAAATGACAACAACCTTTTCAGGCATTTCACACCATAATGCAGGAGCAGTTCTACAGTTCATTAAATTCAACTGGCTGTTATGATAGCGCCTTTATTTATTTATCTGCCATTTTAAATCATTAGGAGTTTGCACAGTTTTTACTGTTGAGTTGGCAATAGCTGGCAATCCATAGTCATATCTTATTTTTGTTTTTAGTTGTATATGCTAAGTGAAGCAGCTGCTGGTTGTAGCTTCATTTTCATACCCTGTCCACCTTTTAGTAAGAAACTGTAAATTTATTTATTTTTTTCAAAGGATCAAAATAATAATTTTAAATTGAAAATAATACTTTTTTAGACGCAACTGTAAATACTGCAGTGCAGTACATTCTTGGAAAAAAAAAAGAGTAAGCAAGAAAAAATTTGGAACAAATAAACTAAGTGAAGATAAAGCAATCAACAAACTGTCATTCACAAAATGTAAAAAAGTTGTGAATACAAGGCGTACAGGAAGCAGTGGTGCCTTGATAAAGATCTTGTTGGCAGATGTTTTGCTTTGTGTAAATCCAAAGAAGCTTGAGCTTACATGTTGGAGATGTATTTGAATTAACAAGGTGAACTTGGCTTCTTTAAGTCCTGAATAAAAAGCTGTAGGAGCCACCATGTTTTGTTCTCCTGCTGTGCTGTTATCAGATTTGCATCTCATCTGACAGACTAAACAAGACGAGCTATGAGACACTCTTAGCATTAGTCATCCAGCAGTTACACAGGATGAGAAGTCGAGATATAACACAGTATTGTTCCATCAGTATTTGCTTTAAAACTAAACTAGTTAATCTAATTTGAGAGGTGCAGCTCCAAAAATGTTGTTTAATTTGGACAGAACATTTGCTGTTTCTAACAGTCAGACTTGACTGAATTCTTGTTTGTGCTCAGGTCAGTGTTCTCCTGGTCAGTACTCCCATGATGGCTTCATCCCCTGCCTGCCCTGTCCGCTGGGAACATACCAGCCAGAGGTAGGCCGCACCTCCTGCTTCCCTTGTGGAGGGAACCTAGTCACTCGACGTGGTGGGGCAGTCACCTTTCAGGAGTGTGAGACCAAAGGTATGAAAGTTATCTGTGTTATTGTAGTTGGATGAAAACCTAGTAACTTCTGCCTAGTTTATTTTAGCTTTACTTTAGTTTAGGTTCAACATAAACTGAGAATTTATATGGCACTTTTGGAGCAGAGAAAGTTTATGAAAACCTGCCAAACATGTTAAATAAAGTGAACCATCTGTTGTTGTTGGGATTTTAACTCTTTTCAGGCTTCAAAACATCCTGTAGCATTTTCAGGTGTTGAAAGGAACTTTGCTGCCCCCTGCAGCTGTTGTATGGTCTTTACCAGGAAAAAGAGTTAGGTGCTACCTTGAGGACAGTGTAGGAGGGTTGTGTCAGGAAGGGCATTCAAAGTAAATCCTCTGCCAAATGACCAATGTGGCCACTTCATTAGTTATACCTTGCTAGTACTGGGTTGGACTCCTTTGTCCATTCAGAACTGCCTTAATTTTTTGCGCCATAGTTTCAACAAGGTGCTAGAAATATTCCTCAGAGATGCTGGTCCGTATTGACATGAAAGCATCACACAGCTGCTGCACATTTGTCGGCTGCACATCCAGGAAGTGAATCTCCCATTCCAACACATCCCACAGGTGCTCTGCTGGATTAAGATCTGGAAACAGCCATCAGAAGATGTACACTTTGCTTATAAAGGGATGGTTATGGTCAGCAACAATACTCAGGTAGACTGTGCCATTTAGACAATGCTCATTTGATACTAAGGGGTCGAAAGTGTACCAAGAAACTATCCCCCACACCATCACGCCGCCACTTCCAACCCGAACGGTTGATTCAAGGCAGGATGGATCCATGCTCTCATATTGTTTATGCCAAACTCTGACCCTACCATCTAAATGTCAAAGCAGAAACTGAAATTATCAGATCAGGCAACTCTTTTCCAATCTTCTGTTGTCCAATTTTGGTGTGCCTGTGTGACCTATAGCCTCAGTTTCCTGTTTTTAGCTGACAGGAGTGGCATCTGGTGTGGTTCTCTGCTGCTTTAGCCCACCTGCTTCAAAGTTCAGGGTGTTGTGCATTTAGAGAAGCTCTTTTGCATACCTTAATTGTAACAACTGGTGATTTGAGTTACTGTTGCCTTTCTGTCAGCTCAAAGCAGTCTGGCCATTCTCCTCTGAACTCTGGCAAGGTATTTTTGATCAGAGAACTGCTGCTACTATATTTTTTTCTTTTTTAGACCCTTCTCTGTAAACACTAGAGATGGTTGTGTGGGAAAATCCCAGTAGATCAGCCATTTCTGAAATACTCAGAGCAGCTTGTTTGCCATCAACAACCATGCCACATTCAAAGTCACTTAAATCACCTTTCCTTCCCATTGTGATGCTCAATCTGTCTGACCATGTCTAAAATCAGAACTGCATTGATTTGCTTACATGTGATTATGTAACTAGATATATACATTAACAGGCAATTGAAAAGGTATACCTAATGAAGTGGACGGTGAGCGTATGTATAACGTTTTAACTGAAATTTTTCCAAACATACTGTGGCAGAAGATTTTTACACATGTTGAGTCACATGTACCATAAGTGCTGGCAGAGTCACAGCAGCTAACAGTTCTCAATCACTCACTCCTGCAGTCCAGTGCTCTCCAGGACATTACTACAACACCAGCACACACCGCTGCATTCGCTGTCCTATGGGCACATATCAAGGGGAGTTTGGCCAGAACTACTGCGTTGCCTGCCCTGGAAATACCACCACTGACTTTGATGGCTCCACTAACATTATGCAATGCAAAAGTATGTATGTCTGTAGTGTGCAGCAGTGGTTCTGAAGCATAGTCAATGAAATACTGCACCGATTTGGAATTTACTTCAAAATAATTTAGCTTGCTGAACTAATAACAAAAACATTGGCACATCTGTGTCACTTATAGATCGACGATGTGGAGGAGAGTTGGGGGATTTTACTGGGTACATTGAGTCCCCCAACTACCCAGGGAACTATCCTGCCAATATTGAGTGCACTTGGATCATTAACCCTCCGCCCAAACGCAGGATTCTTATTGTTGTCCCGGAAATCTACCTACCTATTGAAGATGAATGTGGAGACTACTTGGTGATGAGAAAAAGCTGTGAGTTTAACTATGTTTGTGTCTATCAATTGACAAATATAACACCGCCAACAGATTAATCATTATTTTAGGTGAGGCTTGCTTAGATTTGGGCATGAGTTAAGTTTATGGTGAGTTGTGTCTTTTATTAAGATGTTATAATCCTCAGAAGTTATGAAAACAAGTGTGTGTGTTCGTGTGTACAATGCTGAATGAATGTAAATTCACATCAGAGAGGCCAAAATAGTAGAAAAATGTTTAACCAGTATTAATGTCATAAGGAAATCCCAGAGGAGGGGTCTTTATCTTTGTTTACCAGAGATAACAGCAGATAATTAGCTACCAATATTGTAAACTAAGTATTTCCTTTGTGTTCATATTCTCACAGCTCTCCCCAACTCTGTGACAACCTACGAGACATGTCAGACATATGAACGTCCCATTGCTTTTACCTCCCGCTCCAAGAGGCTTTGGATACAGTTCAGGTCCAATGAGGGAAACAGTGGCAAAGGCTTCCAGGTTCCATATGTGACATATGATGGTGAGATGGTTCATCCTGTAAACGAATAACAATATTAATGTTGCTATCTCTGTTGTGCAAACTTGGTTTGATTTTTCATACTAAGAAGCTGTTTATGAACTCTGTTTGCTTCAGAGGACTACCAAGAGTTGATAGAAGACATAGTCAGAGATGGAAGATTATATGCTTCAGAGCATCACCAGGAAATTCTTAAGGTATCTGAATTTCATAACTGTCTTACAACAAGAAGCATTTTATTTTTCAGCCTGAAGAAATGTAAAGTCTGCCAGACATGGTTCTGAATAAATATTTTAATATGAAATAATGTTATTTTACAAAACATAGTATTTTATGAATACGAAGTTTATATCACAAAAAACGCAAGAACATAAATCTGTATGTGTAAAAATGACAACACACAATCAATACACAAAGAAGATTTTGGGGTAGGTTTTGCCTTGATTAAAGGACAGACAGTTACCAAACAAGTGATGTTTTGATTGCATGGTCAGCATTTTGTATAAACTATTATCATATTGATTTTTTTTAGATTGGTGCACCCCCTCTCATGTTCAAATGTGTCTGTTTGAACTTACTTTAAAGGGCATGTTATCTTACACTTTGTAAATTAATTGTCTGTAAATAGAAATGCTCAAACTAATTTTTTCATTCTATTGAATTTTTAATTTTTAGTTCTCTTTATTCATGTAAGCTATCCATTACTTTCATCTTTTAAAGCAGTGTATCCATCTCTACATTTAGCTTTCTTATTTTGTGGACTATTTTCAATTTCTCATTTAGAGTCAGCTGCCCAGTTTTGGTCCGTAACTGTGTTTGAGGTTTGGATCCAGTGAACATGTAGCGCCCTCTTTTGAGAAGAAGTAGTAATACAGACTGCTGCTCAAATTAAAGATTACTTCGTTCATAGTAAAATACCATTAACACAGGTCATTTTCTCCTCAGGACAAGAAGCTCATGAAGGCGCTGTTTGATGTGTTGGCTCACCCGCAAAACTTCTTCAATTACACGGCACAGGAATCAAGAGAAATGTTCCCTAAATCCTTCATTCGCTTCCTGCGCTCCAAAGTCTTGAGATTCCTTCGCCCTTGAAAACATTGCCACCAGCTTTCGAGATTTTTCATAATAAGCTTAAATTAGATACTGGACACTATATCTGTTTTTATCAGCTTCCCCCTTTAAGAGTGTTCTTTAGTTATGTTTTCATATAGAGCTGTGCAGGAGTGGATCAAATACCTGATAAAATGATCCTGATGGAAAAGTGAACAATTGGACTTTTTAACTGAGGGAAAGCCAAAATTATATAAAGCATGGATCTATGTGAGCATCCTCGGATAAGAATCAAGACATCTTCCCCTTGTCTGGAAACTTCTTTTAGCAGCAGACAAATGATATTATGCCTTCAATTAAATTTTAAAGTTAGGATTTAAATCCAAAGTCTGTGTATTTGAATATTGCTAAATACTGTACATGCCAATATTATGGGACTTTTGCTAATAGCATTTTGATGAGAAACAATGGTAGATGAACAGACATATACTGACTGTCAGTGACACTGTATATAGATTTAGTTTTAACATTTAGTTTTTAACCTAGCCTACACAGGTGGGCATGAAATACTGACAGAGTGCTGCAAAATTAAACAAATTAAACAAATAGAGCACAAATGGTCTCTTGAAAACAGTACTTCTACAGAAGTAGTCCTGCCACAAAAGCAATTATTCTGGTCAATGTTTTGTATATGATGTAAAAAGTTTTAGGTGAAATTCTAATGCATTGTAGCTGCTTCATGCATTTTCACAGTATAACATTGCTGCATTTGTCGTTGGCTCTTGTATTTGTTGTTCTAATGTGTCTGAATGAGTGCTACTGAAAAACACTTCACTTTCCAAAACTATTCACAAGACAGTGACGGCAACATTACTCCATTTTGTATTGCGAACTAGCAACCAAAGACATCTACTCACTCTGTAGACACTCAAGAATGAAAAGTCCTGTAAAATAGAAATGAACTATTCACCTGCTTTAGATAAAACAAGTATGTATATTTTTATGGTTTTGTACATCAAATATGCTGTAAATAAAGATAGGAGACAAAATTTCTGTTATTTTCCCCTTTGTCCATGATTTATTTTTTTCTATAATTAAGCCCATAACTTTGACATTTTTTGTCATGTTGCCTCTGTACACCACAGTGAATTTTAAATCAAGCAGTCACAATGTGAACTAAGTGCAGACTTTACGCTTTAATTCAAGGGGTTTGACAAAAGAATTGCATCAGCTGTTTAGGAATTACATAAATTTTTATACCTAGTGTCCCATGTACAAAAACTCAAAAGCCTGACTGACAAGTAGTTTCATGGCCAAGTGAGACCTGTTCCCTCATTATTCCGTGTCAAACTAAACAAATAAAAGATCTGGATTTGATTCCAACTGCTGAACCTGCATTTAGATTTTCACTGAAACTCAATATAGTCCAAAGAGATACTGATGCAATTGAAGGAGCCGTTCTTAGGCTGAAAAACCAAAATCGATCTGCCAAAAAGATAGCAAAAACTTTAGTAGTGATCAAAGCCACAATGGGAAAAGCTGAGAAGGAAAGGAGCAGCTCATGAGCTGAAGCATACCACATTGTCAAACATGGTGGAGGAACCGTTATAGCAAGTCCATATATAGCCGCCAATGGAACTGAGTCACTAGTGTGTATTGAGCATGCAACTGCTGATAGAAGTAGCAGGACAAATTCTGAAGTGTACAGGGCTATACTCTCTGCTCACATTCAGTCAAATGCTGCAAAACTGATTGAAGGGCACTTCACATTTCAAATGGATAATGACCCAAAGCATCTTGCAAAAACAGCCTCAGAGTTTATATTCTTTATTGGCCAAATCAGTCACCTGATCTCAACCCAGAACAGAGCTTGTTAATCAGTTACTGAAGACAAAACTGAAGACAGAGAGCAGAGTTATTATAGTTTTGTATTTTCTAATTAGCTTTTATTTTTATTTTGTTTTAAGTTTTTGTTTTGAATTCAGTTTAGTTTCAGTTAGTTTCCAGAGTGGGTTTGCTCGTTTTAGTTTAGTTTTTATTAGTTTCAGTGTTAGTTTTAGTTTTCTTAATTTTTATAATATGTATGGTATTTGTCAGGGGAAGATTTAAGATGTTTAGATCAGAAACTACAACACAAACACAACACTTTGTGAAGACAGATGAGTCACAATCATGTAGACACCCTGAGTCTCATCAGACAGATTGACTGATCAAATTTAATCCAGCTGACAAAGACTAGAACTAAGGACATTTCCTGTATAATTTTATTTTATTTTACTTAATTTTCTAAGCCCACAATGT
>VUQH01056374.1:0-33391 GCA_015106775.1 Etroplus canarensis | reverse complement strand
AGGAGTGATGAGTTTGGCTCATTCTGCAGTCACTGAGTCAACCATGAGCTCCTCTGGATGCCAAAGTATTTTAGAATCAAATGTGAGGCCATCCGTCTGACAGCTAAAGCTTAGCCAAAATGGAATCACACAACAGGACAATAATCCCAAGTACACCAGCAAGAGCAATGAATCAAGGTGTTGCAATGGTCCAGTCCAGACCTTAAGGTGGTTGAAATGCTGTGGTGGGACCTCAAGAGAGCTGTGTATTAAAAAAATGTCCGCAAATTTTAATGAACTGAACCAATGCTGTGAAGAAGAGTGCGACAAAATTCCTCCACAATGTGAGAGACTGATAAAGACAGACAGAAAATTAGTTATTCAAGTTAATGCTGCTAGAGATGGTTCTATAAGCCACTGAATAGTGGCTTGTACTTAGTTTTTAACGCATGGATTCTCAATTTTCACTTCATTTTTTAAAATAAATGATGACGTGATGGAAACTGCTTTGCTGTTTTACAACTGAGGTTAGATTTAACTCATTTTAAAACCTAGTAAATACGTTTCTGTTTCTTTTATTATGCCCTGATACACATAAACCAAAGAAATGAAAGATGGTGCACTCACTTTTTCAAATAGATTTATGTTGTCAGATATGCACAAATAAGAAAACATTTTTAAGAGAACCCAATGCATAAAAATATGCTTGAATTAATATTGAAATGCTATCATAACATACTTTCTAGCAGAGTGGCTCCAACACTTAGTATTGTAACTGTCTGCAGCACATGTAACAGAGTAGCATCACAGCTGAGCAGACAGTGGTAGTCTCTTCCAAAAAGTGGCAAACTAGTTTGTGAAATACATTCCTGGAACGCTAATAATCAATGATTTCATAATTTTCAATATAACTTTCAATATAACATTAGGATATTGTATTTATATACATCTGTATTTGAGCAAGCCAGAAACCCCAGTATCAGTGGGGCCCATGTGAGGAAGTTAATACTGCGCTTGGTATTGATCCTGTACCATCTATTTTGACTCATCTGCCTCCTCTCCCTCTCTCTCCCTCCTCATGTAGATGGGCCTCTCCCACAATGGCAGCTTATGTGGGTCAAATATTCCACATGTCAAGTGGACTCACTGGACAAGAGCTTTTCACAGGCCTCTTGAGCCAGGGGAGAGGATCAGTGGGTACACTCTGTATCAGAAAACCATGACACATATACGCAGACCAATATTTATGTTCTGCTTAGCTTTGTAGTAAGCGCAGGATAACATGTACAAACAGCAATAGTTTAACAATGCTTGTGTCCTATTTTTTCCACCAGGCATCCTTCACATCCTAAGAGTGAACTGGCACAGAAAAACATATAAAAATTATATAGTAATAATAATAATAATAATAGCAAATGGATACATCCATATTTTTACTTTTCACAGACAGAACTAACAAACTGGACCTCGATCGTGCTGCCATAGAAACTACAACCATCATAACAGCTACAAGAGTTTAGTGATGAATAAACGATATCCAGTAAAACATATATGCACCTCGCGATATCTCTTTTTTGTGTGTGTGTGTGTGTGTGTGTGCGTATTCATGTGATATGTGTGTGTGTTTTTTGGGAAGGTGCTATTCCAAGTAACATCCAGCAGTGTGGTAATAATTCCTTTGATTAAAGCAACAGGTATGAGGCGGGTAATCTCTCCCCTGCCTGTCACAGGATTTAAATGGTATAAACAGTGGCAGCTGTACCATCATCACTCAACAAATGACAGCTCTACAGGGAAGCACACAGGGGTGCTGATCAAAACGACAACACTGTCAACCGCACACACTCTCACAGGTATCACAAAGCGGGATATGGCAGGGGAAATGACATTATCCGTGTTACCTGAAATAGCCTAATCTGAAAATAATACCCAAACATCTACACGTACAAGCCACCAGAATGCCTCTGATAAGCTGGCTTGGAAGTAAAGAGAATGACAGTTCAAGTACTAATAGCATATGTCCCTGCCTCAGGTCTCTGTGGGACACACTGTTGTCTGTTTTGCATCCATGAGCAGCACCTGTCAGGGTATTGAGATGATAGCGCTCATTTGGTCCCTGATGTCAGCTCTGTTCCTCTTCAATATTGTTCTTTTGAGAGACACTCTGGAGGGACCTCAATATGGCATCAACCCTTTGACCAAAGAAACATTTTGAGAAAAACCCTCCCCCTATTTATCATGTAGTTGTGTCCCACAGGTGAGATTTCTGAGAATGTTGAGGCAGCGATATCAGACTGAAAACTGAATGATAGAAAAACTGACAAATAATAAAAATTAAATTACTAAATTACAGGGATTAAATTTCATGGTTCACACTGTGGTACAACCTGGTACAATATAAAAACTGATAATAATAACTGATAACTGAAGGAAAAAAGTAATGAACCACCTATACACCTACAGGAGATTCTATGACATCCCATTCTAAGTCTGTAGGAGTTGGTCCCCCCTTTGCAGCTACAAAAGTTATAAAAGCCTCCACTCTTCTGGGATGTCTGTAGGAATTTTTGACACTCTTAGCATTTGTGAGGTCATACACTGATGTTGGGTGTTTTAGTTCAAGATGACCCTGCTCATAATCTCCATTCCAGTTCAACCCAATGGTGTTCACAGGGGTTGAGGTCAGGATACTGTGTTCGCCAGCCAGGTTCTTCCACTCCAAACTGATCATACCATGCCTTTATGGACTTCGATTTGTGTGCTTGTAAGTTGCAGCGAACCCCAGAAAACCAACCCTGTAGCATTTTCCCTGTTTCACCAAACTTTGCAGCTGGTACAGTGGAGTCAGCCAGGCAGGTAACATCCTCCTCGCATTCACCAAACCCAGAGTCACCCATCAGACTGCCAGATAGAGAAGCATGACTTGTCACTCCACTCCTCCAAACTCTAGTGACAGAGTACTTTACACCACTCCATGGAATGCTTGGCAACGTGCTTGATGATGTAAATCTTTCATCCAGACACTCGGCCATGGAAACCCATGCCATGAAGCTCCCACGGCATAATTTTTAGGCTCATGTCAATGCCAGAGGAGATTTGGAACTCAGCAGTTATTGAGTCAGCAGAGTGTTGGTGACTTTTATGACTTATGAACCACGGCACTCACTGATCGCACTGTGACTTTAAGTGATCTGCCACTTGGTGGCTGAATTGCTCTGGTTCCTTAACACTTCGACTTTGCAATAATACCACATTTGATCATGGAACATCTAGGAGGGAAGAAATTTCATGAACTGACTTGTTGTAAAGGTGGCATCCAATCCCATGAATTCAGTGAGCGCTTTAGAACAACTAATTCTTTCACAACTGCCTGTAAAGGCAGACTGCATGGGTAAGTGCTGGATTTTATACACCTATGGAAACGGTGCTGAATAAAACACCTGAATTCAATGATTAGGATGTGTTTTCCAATACTGTTGTCTATATAGTGAACCACTCTTCTGTCTGTAAAGCAATAAGGAAGCTGAAATCAGCAGGTAGTTGGCACAATGGCTGATAAGGAGCAAAGAGCTGATAACGAGTGCTGTCCAAATATCACAGATTTTACCTACTGGTATCTTCTAAGTTCACAAATAAAAAATATATTGGTTATCAAACCAAAGCATAAAAATGACATTTTGTAATTTCATGAGGGCTGTGTCACTGTGAGGTTGCCAGTTGAAACTCTTGGAACTGAAAACAACTAAACACTAGCAACAGCTTAATATTAAAGACATGAGTGTGTACATGTGGAGCTCTTCTGGATTAGCTTCTCACAAAACGCTACTCTGAATGGAAAAATTTCACACGAAGACTTTTGACGTTATATTTTATAATACCTACAAAAAAAATAAATCATTCTAATGCGTAAAAAAAATACCTGGTGAAAAAAAAATACATTAAGAATCAAAACGCTGCCATACTGTAAGAAATAGCAACAGTGTTGAAATGCAGCATTCAACACCATAAGTATAAACCCTATAAACCCCAGGCTATTTTTAAAAAAAATATATACCAAAACTAATTTCTAAATTTATTTAGCAATAAACATACAGACAGCTATAAAACTTAAGCAAAATGGAAAAAAAAAAATCAGCTCTATGGATACTTTAAATCTGCTTAGCCTCATCACCAAGTCAGTGACACATCAGCAAATATTGACTTTTTAACTGACTTAACTGCCTAATTTAAAAAGTAAATTTAGTGTAAACAATAGTTATGTAACAATGACTCAGTACACAGCGATGTTACTGAACTGGTTTTAAAAAGTCACAGTTGCAACTCAATTTAATTTGATGTAGCCACCAAAGTAACACTATTGAGTGGCCTCTTCAGTAAGTGTGCTATGCTCAGCAGGGACTTCTGATGTAAACTGGGAGGGACTAAAATAAATATAATATATAAAGACCTGCACACAAACTGGCACCTTTCGTTATAACGTATGTTAATTTCCTGCTAACACTGTAGTATAAACAAAATGAGTTATGCCAGGAGTGACACCAGGAGTTCTCTGAATATTTATAAGTTTTTTCCCATAGGTACATGTACTAAAAACCAACCACAAGACCAACATTGGCTTAAATGGAATAAATATCTTGAAATATCACTCTTTTTTTATTGTCTTCACAGTAGAACGTGGGTGAAATTGGAATAGGAGGTAAAGACAAAAAGAGAGCGGCAGAGAACAATGGCGGATGAGAGAAAGGCAAGCAGACAAAGACATAGCTGCACAGGCACCAAAACATTTCACATACACTTTGACTTTTCAATTTTATCTTTTCTGCGTGATGCTGTCAGAAGCCAGCTCCCTCAGGGCCAAAGAGTGAGAGGCAACCAGAGAGAGTAAAATCCAGTCAGAGAAAAAAGGTGAGCGGGAGAATTTTTCTGCTTAGTGAGTCAGAGAGACAACACAGGGAGAATATCACTTTGCCTTGGAGAATGATAGATGACTGTCTTTAACAAGGAAGAAATTAGGTCTGAGTCTCTCTGCACGCATCAAACACACACGGAGTGCACTCCTCCCCTTCCACCATTGTGTAGACTAATTAGTAGATTTCATTAGCATGTAGCAATGGCAGGAAGCAATTCAATTTCAGCTAATACTGATAGCTATAGCATAGCATAATTTCTGCTGGTACCACATGAAATATCATAGAGATTAAATTTTTAGACTTGGAATCTATAATCCTGGCTTCATTCAACTGCCAAAAACCATAAAATATATTTTTATAATAAATCATCATTTTAAAATAAAAATAATCTCCATCCAGGTGAGTGTTTTGGCATAGTTTTAGATAACTATCATTTACAAACAGTGTGCATACCTGCTGGTGGAAAAAGAAAGCAGAGGATTGGCTGATATGCTGTAGAGCCATTGGACAGAGATAACACCTAATCAGGGAGTGAATGTGGTTGTTTCCCCCTAAAAACACCTCAAAAATGCAAATGGAGTTTTTGAATGTCTTCCACCTGGTTATTATGGATATGGAAATGCTTAGAATAGTTACATTTTGAAAAAAAAATGCTATTTTATTTTTAACCCCTGTCATAAATACATAAATATTTCAATGTTCTCCACATGGAGAGTTGGTGGGTTAGCAATTCATTCTGGCTTTTTATATTTTCACTTTTTCCATCGGTCAAACAGAACAACACCATGAGCAATCAACAAAGCAATTCTCTTTCTCTTCTTTTCCAAGTTGTGCCAACCAATGCAGCAGACTAAGAACAGGCACTAGAGTTGAAAACTGCTCTCTAAAGCTACAGTTATGGTCAGTGAAGTTGGCATGGATGAGTCATTAGAGAGGCAGCTGATTATTGTTCCTCCACAAATACAACCCTATGTATATTTGCAGAAGAGCACACATGCGCACAAAGCAGAAATTTAATACACAATACTTGGCAACTTGTATGCTGAAGCGACGGTACTGTTGGAAAACAGCAATGAGGGGAAAAATTATCATGTACTTGCTCTCAACTTTAAGGAAAATTTTAGCATATTTAAACCATGTTCCTATTTTCCCATCTAGGTACTAGGTAGCTATGTATAATCAGCAAATGCCTGCAAGTAAGCCCATAGGGCATTAAAGTAATGATGCTTGTTTTTGGCACCAGATCATATTGCAACATGAAATACAGTTATTCTTATAAACAAATACTTAAGGTCTGCTTTTTTAGAAAATGTCTGGGAAACCCTGGTTGTCTAAGTGAAAGTCCCAAAAATATTTCCCATAGACAATGGTGCGTGACTCAAAGTTGACACTCTTCTACAGCTCAAATAGCTATCTAATGCCTCAAGCCAAGCCCAACAATCTGTTACACATGCTGCTAATAGTATAGAATAGAATAGAATAGAATAGAATAGAATAGAATAGCCTTTATTGTCCTTGTACAGGGTACAACGAAATTGGAGTGCAACTCTCTTGGTGCAGAAAAGAAGGAACAAAAAAAAAAAAAAGCATAAAAAGACAATGATATATACAGATATTTACATAGTAGCAGCAGTTATTGCACATTGAGTGTTTTGGTTATATAGTGTGTGAAAAGCTAAAGATTTCAACATACTACATACATATATCACTTCTATTTCCATTTTCAGGTCAGATGTGGATGAATTCAGCAACTATGGAACCATATTTTGCTAACAACTCCAACGACCAAGTGTTTTGTATTTGCTGACCTATGCTTTTAACTGGCTTCTTCATGACTATGGAGGCTGATGATCATTGCTATTATATTGCTAAGAACCAAAATGGTAAACTGTGATTTTGATTTTTGCACATTAAGCCACACTGATGATGATATTTGGATAAGATGTGTGACCCATCCATATGTTTGTTATTCTTATTAGTGGTGGAGTCTGCAGTTCTCGTGCTAGACTCATATTGCCTATTAACACACAAAGGATGTACAGGAAATGATGAATGCATGTAACCCAGCATGAATGTTTTTAATGTGACCTTACTGATATCAGCCTGACTGTTTACTGTTCACTCTCACACAGCTGTATCGGGGCCGTATTACATTACCCCTTATATCAACCAGCCAACTGCTGCTGGTTTACATTAAAAGCACTTGAATGGAACAGCACTGGGTGCCTTTCACTTTGAGAAAGAGCCAGGAAATGAAATTTATTCATCACACAGGGTGAAACGGACTGTTGAGTTTTATCAAAATTCATAATAAAACAAGAACAAAGAACAAAGAGCAGCCACTGTATGCTATTACATTAAGATTTGCGCTCTGCAGCTACAGCACCTCAACACAGTAACCAATATGCTCTTAGCTGTTGAGCAGAAAATACTTTATACTGTGTGCATAGCATGAGATCCGATTACATTTGCAAACATTTTCCACTGACTGTTCGTCAAATTAAAACATAGCTTTTTGGGGGCTGTTCAAACATATGCTAGTTGTTGCTGCAGTGATAAGTGGTAAAAACATGCTTGTACCACAGTAAACAAAGTGTCACAAAATTAACTGGGACATTACGTCTAGTCATTTATTTTGTATTTGGCTGGACGTTCACACTTTAAGCCGCTGAGGAAAGCAAATGGAAATGAACCTCAGATCTTAACATTTTTGTTGTATAATGATAAATATGTGCCCAGACTTATCTTATTTGATGTTTCACCTCATTAGAGCACTGTCTTGACTTTTATAGAAAAGTGGCTTGGGAGTTTGTTCAAACTAGGCAGAACGTCAATGACTAAAATCTCGTTCCGAACTCACAGGATATTGTAATGTGTGAAAGAGACTGAGAAAGAAAGCGTTCTTATCATTGGTTGGCTGTGTTGGGCAAACTAATGAGAACTCAAGGAGGCTTGCAAACAGTCATATCCAGGACAACGGTGCTAGTTCTTGCTTAAGACATCATTATGCCATAAATAAAACTAATGATAGCATTTATGATGCATTTAGATGGTACAAGCAAACACTCATTTAATCATTTTGCAATCCAGACCAATAAGAGTAGCAATTCTTACGAAAATGGAAAAGTATCCATAAAATAACAAGTGTAACCCTAACCTTGATCTTGAGCATAATTTGGCTGAAGACCCATGAGGTGATCACTCTTTGCAAGTTTCACTAAAATCTGACCAATGCTTTAGGTCATTGGTTCTCAAAACTGTGGGATGCAGAGCCACTGCAGGTGGTACACGGACAACCAGGTGAAAAATATTAAGTGAAACTATGGTGAACAGACATGTATTAATAAAATACGGAAGCATTTGCTCATGCTATTGCACAGATAATATGCACAGTTATTTGGGTAAAATTCAGTTTGGATCCTTTTTTATTGTTAGTGATTGATAAAATTCTGGGGTGTGGGGCATACATTTTTGTGTGGTGTGGGGTGCAAACATTTTTTGGCATGGCCAACTTCAGAAGCCAAAAAAGTTTGAGACCCACTGCTCTAGGTGGAGTACGGATTCTTGTAAAAATGAAAAAGTCCCCATAAAATGACAAACATGATCTTGACCTTGAGCACAGATTAAGTGACTACCCATTAGGTGATCATTGTGTGCAAGTTTGATTAAATTCTGACAAATACTACAGCAAGAGTACTGGTTGTGGATTGTGGAGGGGCAAATAGATGATAGACGCCTCACCATGGCATTAGGTTAACAGACCTTCCTCCAGATCAGCTAAAAATAACCAATAAAATTGTCAGTTTATTTGCATAATGAGGCACAGATCTGGAAGAGGCTTTTAATTCAAGACTTTAGGTAAAAGTAATCAAAGTAGTCATTCCTTTCAGTGTTTTCTGCAACAGTGAAATTGCTGTACACACATTTTTCGCCAAAGTAATTTCTCCATCAGCAGGGATTTTTTTCTTCTTTTACTGAACCAAGAAAAATTACATTTGGTAAGAAACCACCTCTCAGTGAAACACATGACTAATGTGTTTGGTGCCCGGCCTCTTTTTAAATTCCACTCATATTTATTTCAGTTGCTATTTTACATTCTTTTGTTTCAGTTTTTTTACAACAACATAAGTATGTAATTTAAAGCTTGTATCAGGTGAACCTGAAAAGATGTCGTAAATCTATATACAAAACCTCAAACAGATCTTGTTAGAGACAAGGCATTTTTAAGCTGCTGGAGAGGGTTTCTCTGAGTAAATGCCTTCAGATTCAAGTAAGTGCTTGGAACAGTTTTACATATACATATGCATATATGTGACGTATACAGTGCATATAATATCCTACTCTATGTCATGTGCTGTAATAGTATCACTTAGGAAAAAATGTCTCTGAGCATTTGTCAGAGGAAGAGTTACACTCCTTTTATGATGTGCTTTGATTGTGACACTTTTCTAAACTTCACATTGTTTCCACAGTTTGTTATGATAGCCATCTAATGGATTTATATACTAAGTTCAGAGGTTTGTTTAAATGATATACAAGAAGTAGTTGATGAAAAATGGATGAGGCTCTTTGACAAATTTCTGGCAGAGCTCAAAAGGCCATGTGAAGGAACTATTTGCCTATTAAACTGTATGTTTATACTCAGCTCAAAATCAGTTTGTTTTCCTGCTTGCACTTTTTATTTTATGAGTTACAAACTAAAAAGAAGGCCTGAAAAATGTAATTAAAATCCACTTTGTCTATCAAAACATAAAATGAAGCAAGGCATAAATTAGGCCCATATTAAAGACTTTGTGCTGTTTCACTCAAAGACATCTGCATATAGCAGGCATTTTCTTGCAGCGATTAGATTATCTGAGTCAACAATAAAGTAAAAACAACTGTGCCATGTACTGTATTCTGCTTTTCAACTTAGCTGAGCAGGGTAAATGATAAGCTCAGCTGTGAAGTGTTACATAATTATTATCTTGTAGAGTAGTAGACTGATTAAAGCTACTTCTCTGGTATGCATGCACACAGAAACACACACAATCATGTTTTGATCACTTCAGGACATTACATTGCAGAAAACTTACCAAAATCATAGTTCTTAACCCAACCTAAACTTTTGTATACCGCTGCAATATAATTAAAACTACACACACTTTAATACACACACCATCTCTCTTTATGTGTTTTCCAAGACACACAAAAGCAGTGCTGTAGAAAGAGGAAGAAGGAGCATTCCTTCTGTTTATCTAGTCATCTGATCAGGCCGGCGAGTCATGCGTTGAAGCTGTGTTAGAGGCTGGGCGGGATGCTTTAGGCTAACCGTAGCCTAATGCATTCTGCTGTTTTCAGCATCTTAACTTATTCTCTCACAGTGCTCTTGTGTTATGTGAATGAGTTGCACCCTTTCAGAAACACACTAATGCTGCAGTTCATTCCTAGTAAACACCTAAAAAAGGCACTTAAGACCACAAACAGATAAACCATAAAAGCTTGATCAATCAGCCTCTAAAATGGCTGGTAAATTTCCAGCTCAAATATTGACAGTTTGATAAATGTGATAATTTTGCTGACTTCAATGATCCTTTAGTGTGTTGTAAAGCCTTATTCTCTCTATTATTGGCCTAGCTAGGTAATAATAGCTATTCAGGAGAGGACGACACAGAATCACGTTTTGCATTCTGGAGCGAAGGTCGACAGTTTAATTGGAAGTGCAAATTGCGTTCACATATATCCCCACAGTGGATTGAGCCATGGGTAAAGTGAATGTGCACATTGCAAGCGTGTGAGCATTTAACAAAAGAGAGGGGAGGGTTTGTCCAATCGTATTTTTAGAGTCACTCGTGGAGCCAGGCTACAGTTATTATCACTCAAGTGTTGTTTTTACTCCTCAAAGCCTCTTTCACACAAACTCAGATACTCCTGCTGCCTGCTACTGAATCAGCTAGGCCGACACTGCCAATTTTTTATTAAGAAAGAGTAAATATTGACTTGATGACTGTAGCTTCCATCTGTTGGTGTGAGAGTTAAGTGTCTCTGGCTTGCTCTCTACCCCCCCCCCTTCAGCTGCTGCTGGCTGAGAGTCTGCAGAGAATACCCCCGTCATTATATTCACCCTTGAGCCACACTTACCCTTGTAGTAAAGACACACTCATCATTTATCGCTCTCTTTCTTTAGGCAGCTAATAGTGCTCCTGTATATCTCTATAATTCACAATATCTGGATTAGTAAGGGTTGAGGCCAAGTTTTGATCAGCTATCTTGTATGCGAAGCACAGACTGTGGGATGGAGTTTAGTGGTTTATCAGAGCAAAGAACAGCGGGAGATGCTGAGGTTTACAGACCCTTTTAGCAGAGTCATTGGGCCAGCAGAACTGAACATCCATCATGAAAAAGTGTTTAAGTTTGAATCTTAGAAAGCTTTATTTGAAAATGCACAACCAATACTTCTGACACTACACTTGTACAACAGCAATCTTTATTGAGGGGTAACGTTACAAAGACTAACTTCCAAAATGAGCTGCTTCAACAAGTTTACATCTGCAATACGCAAAACAATTTTGGTAATTTTTTAAGAGGACCCATTTTCTTTATGCTACTACGTTACATTTAAAGATGTAGAGCCTTTAAAAATGATATTTCTTCTCTGTGGCTGCAGCCTCAGGTGACTGTCACACCCATATTTTCGATAAATGTCAAGGTCTTAGAATGCAGCAGGGTAGCACAAAGTTTCAGTGTGCTGGATCCATGTAAATATTTGCAATGAGAATTTAAGCGTGTTGACTTTGCTGCTGCTGACACTGCTTCTCATACGTGAAACGCCGATACATGATTGGTGGAAGGATCTGATGTCTTCTGTTTGACAGAACACTATTCTCTGTTATTCTTTTCTTATTAAACACACAGGGGTGTCAAATTTTACAGCAAAACTTTATTATATAATATTCAAGAGCTATTTATTTATTTGTCATTTCAACCACATACAGCTGATACAGAACATAGTGAAATGAGACAGCGTTTCTCCAGGACCTCATGCAACATATAAACATATAGACATATGACAGGAAGTTTTTGTTTTTTTTTACTTCTTTTAATAAGATTTTGGAAAAAGATTTTTTTAATCAAATATCCATTACCAACCAGTACTGGTAACTGAATCTTTGTTGTTAGCCCATTGCTTTATAATAGTTTATTATGTAGCCTTTTTAATCCTAACTGTCTACAAGAAAAGTGGGATTCCTTCAGTCACTGGTCATGTAACCACGGCAAGATAAAATGGAAGAATTGCAAGGGAGCAAAGAATATTGCTTTGTCTTAAGGAGAATAGGTCTTTAGCTTGATAACCATTAAGGTATGCAACATATTTACAAAAATCACAACAGGTGATCATCAGGACACAGGACCTATTAATTTGAAAATTCATAAAGATGGCAGCACGGTGGTGTGGGGGTTAGCACGGTCACCTCACAGCAAGAGGGCCTGGGTTCAAATCCACCAGCTAGCTAGCTTGGGCCCTTCTGTATCGAGTTTGTGCGTTCTCCCCGTGCTTGCTTGGGTTCTCTCAGCGTACACTGGCTTCATGCAAGGGGGTTAGGCTAACTGAACATTCTAAATTAAGCGTAGGTGTGAGTGTGAGCATGAATGCTTGTCTGTCACTCTGTGTTGGGCTATGCAAAGGAGAGGCGACCTTTCGAGGGTGTACCCTGCCTTTTACCCTATGACAGCTGGGATAGACTCCACCAACCTTAAACTGGATAGGCAGAAAAAAATGGATGGATAGCATACACACTTCACTGTACATGGATGGGTACACGGACATACAATGAAGTTAAATTACAAGCTTAACTTTTAATTTTTTAATAAAGACACTTCCATTATCTTTGGTAACCTTGGCCACTTTTAATAAAAAGGTAAATTGATTAAGTTAATATTGAGGCTGTTAATTATCTATTAACATTTTCTGGATGGTTAGTGTAATGTTGAAACTCACACTTATAATACTTTGTAAACAGTTAATAACTACTGTGCATTTCATCTAAAATTATTTTTTGATTGCAATTATAAATTTTCAACTGAGTTTAATAAAACTTGTCTTAAAAATGACATAAGTATGCATAACAGCAAGACTGTGAACCTAGAGATGACAAGGTGTGCCCTGTTTCTCTAATTCAGTGGTTCTCAAACTGTGGAGCAGGCCCCACTGGTGGGGCACAGAGTTAATGCAGGTGGGGCACGGACAACCAGGGAAAAATATTGAGAAACTAAGGTGAATACATATGGTTTTTATATGAAAAACAAACAAGCAAATGTTTGCTGATGCTACTGCGTGGATAAAAAGCACCCTTATTAAGTCAAATTCAACATGGATTCTTTTTTATTGTAAGTGATTGATAAAATTCAGGGGTGTGGGACGTGCATTTTTGTGTAGTGTGGAACATGAACTTTATTAGGCTTCTGAATTGGGGCATACCAAAAAGAAGTTCGAGAACCATTGCTCTAACTGTTCACCTGATGGTTACTTTCACTTTCTCAACTGTTTGGTTAGGTTTTGAGAAAAAAAGTGGATTGGGTTAAAACATGTCAAGTTAGGAGCAACATCCATGCTGTGTTAGGATGCCAAAAGACACCTTGTATGTATGTTTGAGATGCAAGCAGCTTTGACAAAACAGCAGCATATGTTGACCCCTGCATGGGGCCTGGATTACAATTTGTGATAATGAAATCATTATCACAAACAACAATAACATGCAGTAATCATTAAATTATTTATCATATAGTATATAAAATGTTCCGAATCATCAGCTACTACATCAGAATGTAATTAATTTTTCCCCTAACTGGCTAGAGATGACTACATATACAGTAAATGTTTTTTATTACATAAACAAATCACAATTTAACATTATTGATCAGAATTTCATTGCTAATATTAAAATAACTATCTACTTGTGTTTAAATAACTATGAAATGACCATTTATTAGCAATGGTTGTTATAAAGTGTTTCTTCCTTCTGCACATACTGCACTTTGCAGTCATCTTCAACTTCTTTCACATCTGCTCCCTTTATAAGGGTCACCACAGTAGATCATCTGCCTCCATCTCACCCTATCCCACTGCATCCTCTTCTGCCACACCAGCCCTCTCCATGTCTTCCTCATGACATCCATGAACCTTCAGTGTGGTCCTCCTCTTTGGCTTCTGCCTTGCAGCTCCATCCTTAATATACTTAGCCCAGTATGTCCACAATCCTTCCTCTTCAGGTGTCCAAACCATCTTAACCTTGCCTTCTTACTTTGTCACCAAACCACTCAACCTGAGCTGTTTCTCTGATTTATTTCTACTCTTGTCTACCCTAGTCACTCCCCATGAAAAGCTCAGCACATGAATATTAATTCATACTAAATAGCACAAGCTACAGTTATGTTAACAAAGTCAACAGAGCTCTGACATTTCAACAACAGGCAAGATAATCCCAGATACAGAATGTGAGTGTGAGAAATAGGTTTCATAGAGTATGTGTGAGGAAGAAGCATATTTGAAGCACGTCTGATGTCTTTCTTTCTTATAGCTCCGTTTACGTAATCACTCGTAAAGCACTTTGACTAGTAATTGATTTGTTTGAAAAATGCTATTTAAATATAACTTGAGAGGCTGACTGATTGATGCACAAAACGCAAACTTTACATTACTGCTTTATTATATGAGTCAGATGCTCTGGAAATAAGAACTAACATTGAAAAGGTGCCCTGTGTTATACTAAATTCTGGATAAAGTGTCTTTTTAACAGTTGCCAAAGGTGTTTATTAGACAGCATAGCTGCTTAAAAAAGATGACAAGAAAAAGAAACGTGTGCTGCTGCAGTGATCACCAGCAGCCCCAAAACTCACCAGTTCAGCATCAATAATTTTCAGCGGGAGAAGCTCATGTCTCGGCCTGCAGAGACAAAAAAGGACATATGGTAAGAAGGGGAGAGAATCTCATAAATCACAAAGGCCTGAATGTGGACTTATTTGGCTGAGTTCTAAAAACCCTGTTATACAGTAGGAAGGGCAGGAACGAAGATAAAGCCACACACAGAGATGAGTACACACTTCCCTCCACTCTCCTTCCAAGAAAAACATAGAGAGTTGACACACTGAAGCTTGTTACTCAACATATTTTCAACATACTACTGGTGTGCGAGGCTGCTCGTCTGTTGGTCTATTAATCCATCTGACTTTCAGGGCTTCCACATTCAAAGATCTATTTTCAGGGTGTTAAAACTTCCATGAGTACAACTCACATCTTCATCAAGAAGAAGCCAGTTATAAAAAACTTATAGAACGTTACAACAAACTGACAGAACTGGAGAAAAGTCAGTGAATTGAGACCAGGCCCTCCTAAATATACAAGAATAAATACATGATGAAATGAGCGAGGGAGCGTGCCAGTCGCAAAAAACTAACAAACAAACAGACAATCATGATATACAGTAAACTGCCACTGGATGCATTCCAACTCCAGTCCCGCTAGTATAAGCCTCCAACCTTCGAACAAATCGATATCATGTTTGCAAGAATAATGTTGTGAAAAAACATATGGAGAAAAAGAGATTTTTCTCCAGTTGGACCAAAGCCTACAGCTACACTCAAGCTACCCACAGAGACACAAACATCCCAAAAGACAATGCTGAGAAATGTCTGCCTTACACACATTTCATGGCCTAATCATCCGCAACACAGTCACATGTCAACTGGAAATTCTAAAAGCAATGCTAGTTTTACAGTAGTATATGTGTATCAGTGTGTGTGGGTTTTTTTATATTTTGTGATTTTGAGCTAAGATTTTCTTATTGGTTAAATTTACATGGATATTTTACTGTCATATACTCTCAATCGGTCCACTTTTAAAATTTAAATAGAACAGTGTCCTGGACCTCCTGCATTATATAGAGTAGACTCACAAGCTACAGACATGTGAAAAAGAAAGTTTTTACAAGACTATGCAGTCCTGTGAAAAATTAAGTACACCCTTACTGCTCCCATAGGAACTAAGATGGTAAGTAGCAGCCAGATGCTGGTAATCAAATGGTCTTGATTAACTGATCATCAGCTGGGCTGACCACCTTTATCAAAGCAGAGCTTTTGGCAATTTGCTGGTCTGAAGCATTTAGGTGTGTATTAACACAATGTCACAATCTTTCGAGGAGTCACAGCAAATTCATCCCATGGTCCCATGGTCAGACCGTGCAATGCTCAGAGACATTGCAAAAAAATCCAAGAGCTACATCTCAGATTTTACAGGCCCTTTACTATGTGTAAGTTCATGATAGCGCAATCAGAAAAAGACTGCACAAGTAAGGCTTGTTTGGAAGGGCTGACAGGAAAAGGCCTCTTTTCTCCAAAAAGAACATGGCACTTTGGTTTGCAAAGTTGCATCTTAACAAACCACAGGACTTCTGGAACAATATTCTTTAGACAAAAATTAAACCAAAGTGGAGATATTTGTCCATAATGCATAGTGCCACATTGGCAAAATGAAACACAGCATATCAGTACAAACGCCTCATACCAACTGTTTTGCATGGTGGTAGGGGGGTGATGATTTGGGCTTGTTCTGCAGCCACAGCACCAGGGCACCTTACAGTCACTGAGATGACCATGAACTTCTCTATATACCAGTGTATCCCAGAGTCAAATATGAGGGTATTTGTTGGACAGCTTAAGTTTGGCCAAAACTGGGTCATGCAAATGGACAATGATCTAAAGCACACCAGCAAATCTAGAACAGAATGGCTAAAACAGCAAAGTGTTGCAATGGTCCAGTCGAGATCTGGATCACGAGCCAACTAAAATGCTGTGGCATGACCTTAAGAGAGTTGTGAGTAAACACATACCTGCAAACTTGAATGAACTGAGCAATACTGTAAAAAAGAGCGGGCCAAAATTCCTCCACAACGATATCAGAGACTGCTAGAGTCATACTTTTTTTCATGTTATTGCTACTAAAGGTGATTCTAAAAGCTACTGAACCACTGGGTGTACTTAGTTTTTCACAGGAGTGCATAGAGTTCTATGAAACCTTCCTTTTTCACATGACTATATGTAGCTGAAGGAGGACACAAAAGTGTGATTTCTCTCCATTTATTGCAGATACACTTACCAGAGGTGAACTGACAAGTTTAAACAATTTCCTCCTTGAGATTAATAAAGGATTCTGATTCTAATTAAGCAAAATGGCTAAACTGAAACTACATTAAAAATGGCTGGATTGGCAAGTCAGTACTCACAAAGTCAACTAGAAGAGCACCAACCAGTGGTATCACATCAGCTGCATTGCCAGTAAAGTCTCAACCAAATCCATCATCGGAAATATTTATATATAAAAGCACTTCATACGGGAATTACAAATTCATAACAAAGCAGTGCAAGACTCCATACCTCTTGCCACATCCTCAGGTCCAGAAAACATGGTGTCTCACAACTTTTCTTATTATTTTTCTCATTATCTTATTTTTTTATTCAATTGCAAATGTATTTGTAAACATATGATCCCAACGTACAACTGTTTTTTACTTTGTTTTTTATTGTTGAATGGTAAATCCTTCCAAAAAATTCCAGGATATAGCTACGAATAAACTGGAAAAGTTAATCTCTTAAGCTCTTATAAACATGTAATACAAGTCAGGCCATATACTTTCGAATAATCCTGCTAATAAACAGACAAAAACATAAAAACACCTACAAAAAGACAAACTGAAACAATCTCATAAGCTTGGCAAAAATAAAAATGGACAAAAAGAGGGGAGGGGCCATGGGTTCCTGGAGCTTTTTTTATTCAATACTTGGATTGGACCACACCCACCTTC
Organism: Etroplus canarensis; assembly: GCA_015106775.1. Classification (NCBI taxonomy): domain Eukaryota; kingdom Metazoa; phylum Chordata; class Actinopteri; order Cichliformes; family Cichlidae; genus Etroplus; species Etroplus canarensis. The sequence continues at coordinate 15,666 of VUQH01056374.1, read as the reverse complement.
AAACTTGGCCTGTATGCTGATCTCAACTACACACCTGTTAAGTTATCTGCTGGCATCTTCCACGGGTGGGACAATATCACCTTGACGATATCTGTCCCCAAACAGATGTAACACCTGCCAAAGCACTCAAAATCACCTTGAGTAGTTCTGCTACAGCAGGTCTCTCCAGGCCACCCTCACAAGGTGAAACACCAGCTTTGCTATCAAGGTTGGTAAATATCAAGGAACATCAGTGATATCAGAATATGGCAAAATTGAGTCTATTTTCTTGTTCTAATCAGTAAAATTAAAAATAATAGTTAATAGCTTAGATCACAGAGGAGCATTTGCAAATATAAAAGGGATTATCATCAAAGCTGTGATCATGCTGCCATCCTCTAACCAAATAAACTCAACTGTGTAGCCCCTGCAGAAAAAAAATAAATGAAAACTCTCTCAAAGACACTGACTACTGACTGTGTTAAAGTCATAGTACTTACAATGTCATCTGAACCATAAAAAGAAGAAAATAATAAAACACCTGCACATCCTCAGTTAGCCTTTAAGCTTCTTAGTCCACTTCTATTCATCAAAATGCTTCGCAGTCTGGGTTTAAGCCTCAGGTAAGGGATTGTTATTGTGTGAGAGAAGGTAATGTTTGCCTCCATAATCACCACTGAAACGTTTATGTGGCAATGTCAATAAACCGGAGCAGAATTTGTTTTCCTTTACATAATGGAGGAGATCTCTAACAGGCAACAGGCAGCAGAGGACATGGTTTGGAAGGAGGGGTGGAAGACGACCTTCTGAGGGTTTCACAGTAATGGACGCTGACGCACTCTGTGATGTCTAACCAAAAGCATGCTGAGGTTAGATTATACGCTATGAAACTGCAATTTCCAAAAAAGAAAATGCAACTTGTATGCAAATAAGAACCACAGAGCAAGCTGGTGAAAGCGGGAGGGATACCTGATGCAATAAGTTTGTTAAAGCACCATCTGCACTCATTCTTCAGTTAATATTAGGAGCTATTTGCACTGCAAACAGACCTGCCGTGTTTCACACAAGTCATTCCTGAACAAATATCACTCTGCCTCATGGGTGTGAGGTATAAAAACGGGTTCTGAAAATGAAAATTTAAATTTGCTTTTTGACTTCCAGTCAAACTACTCATCAAAGAAAATTACATAAATACACATATATCCTGTCCAATCTCAAATAAAGATGTTTGAAGTTCCAAAGAGCAAACTGACAAAATGTATTCATTCCATGCAGGTGGGCAGGATGCAACAGAACAGACTTTTTTTAAAGATCAGAAACGTCATTTCTTTTTTTTGCAGGCATATTTAGTATTTTATCATCTTTCTGCTGATTTATTAAACACTGCCATTAAAGACACAGAAAAACTGACACTAAAAATAGTCATTACTAGTTGCCGTGACGGTGAATCAATGACACCTTGCGAGGGGGGATGCATGCATGGCAGCTGCAGCTAGCAGCAAGCAGTCTGAGGATGCACCAGCTCTGAAAATTCAATTCACATCACACTATAATTCTCACAGGTCAACAGGATTCACACATGGTAGGGCAGTAAGCCATAAAGTGCACATTAGAGCAAACAGAAGAAATAAAAGCTTGGGTATGTCGGTTAGTCAGATGACTTTTATGGCCACTGTGCGCTGCGCGCTGTGCTTGTCATCGGCCGGCTGGCTTCTGCTCTGTCCCGCTACAGCTAGCTCCGCCTGCTAGCCTCCTCCCCAGCCGTTGGAAACATCACTAAGCCCCGAATTTCATCAAGTTTTCAAGCCGCGGCGCTCTCTGCCACCCGGAGGAGAAGTCACCGCGCCGGGCCAAGCGACAGTGACTCCTGTAATAAATTACTACACGTCTGTTTCAATGCGTCTGCCTAGCTAGCTAGCGAATGCTACTGCCTCCAGCTGTGTGACAGAGATGCAGAGAGGATGTCTAAGTGATGCGAGCAGGATTTAGGAGGGTGCCTGTGAGAGCCGGAATGATGGAGTTTTAATGAAGGGTCCAGCATCCGTCTAGCGGCAAAGCAAACAAATTAAACTGAACTCAGTCTAGCCGGAGCGGGCGACACAGTAACTCTGGATGCAGCATTTCAGAAAGCTTTGTGTTTGTTTCTTACGTGGTTTCGCTGTTAGGAGCTGGGGATGGGGGTTTAATCCGACGCCGGAGAGAAATGATGCTTTGCAGGGTCCGGCTGGGGATTTTCTGTCTGTGGCTTCCAGCTGCTGCTGTTGCTGCTGCTGCTGCTTCTGCTCTATCCCGTCTCCCTCCGACTGTCTGCTCTGCCTCCCTCCTGCCGGAGTGCCCCGGTGCTCTTGTGCCACTCGCCCTCCAGTGGAGAATGAACGGTCCTGATGAGCGCCGATTAGGAACCCCTCTTCAGATTGGCAGCATCCCCCCTCCCACACCCAACTTTACACGTTCACTCACGCCTAATGTGAATGCCTGTGTGCGTGTGCGCAAATGAGTGAATGAGTGTGCCTTGGGTTAACAGAGTGAGTCATCCAGGAGAACCAGAGCCAGCTCCGCCCCCGTTTTCTAACAGCTGACTACTGTAGCCGCCATGCGTTGATAAAGACAAACAGTGCCTCCCCCTTCTCCTCTTTGTAAAGTCACTCTGATGCAGGGCTGTTTTCTCTAAAGACACAACAACAACTTTGTGCTAATTTACCCTTTATTAATGGAATCACTTCATGTATTGTAGTAAAGTCTTTGTTCAGGCATCAGGCGTCTTTAGGAAATTCTAAGAGAACAGCAGTATCTCAGTATAATTTTTATGTTATAATCACCTGCAAGCAGGCACATAAAAACTATTGGCAGTCCTTGGATAGCTGCGCCTGAGTGAATTATACCCTCTTCTCTGGCAAAGAAGCATTTTTTCATTTTAAAGACATTTGCTTCAGTTTAATATTGTGGGCAGGCAAAATGTAAACAGTGGTCAAAATAACTGCAGCACAAGCTGAGATATTTTGACTGTAGTCCTTACTATGGATCTCTAATCTTCTTCTTCTGCTTCACTGCAACCCTTTTTATGTCCTTCGTCACTACATCTATGAACCTTCTTTGTGGTCTTCCTCTTTTCCTCCTCTTTAATATTCTTTGCCCAATATATCCACTATCCTTCTTCTATACATGTCCAAAACTGTACTGTATGGGATAGGAACTCCGAGCAGCAGAGCTTGTGCCCTGTCCATAGCTGTCCAAAAACACTCCTTACAATTTGCACAATGCAGTCGCACACCAACCTATTTCAAAACATCCTCTAGATTTGTAATGCAGGATTTTTCTGTATGGTTTACTGTCATACACTATATGGACAAAAGCATGGAGCCAAATCTCTTAATCATTTAATTCAGGTATTTGATTCAGTCCCATTGCCACAGGTGTATAAAATCCAGCACCTAGTCATGCAGTCTGCCTTTACAAACATTTGTGGAAGAATGGGTCGTACTGTAAAAGGATGCACTATTACACTATTATCCACAGTCAACAGCAAGTGGTTTTATTGGAAAGTAGAGGAACCACACAGACCATGTAAAATTATACAGCAGGAGGGCTCTGTAACTTTATGTGCCAACTGCTGAGGTGCATAATGTGTAAAAGTCATCAAAGTTGGAAAAACTGTGCAGTGGGAGCTTCATGGCATGGATTTCCATGGCCAAGTAGCTGTATGCAAAAAATACATCACCAAGCACAATGCACAGCACAATAATGGAATGGTGTAAAGCACATCACCACTGGACTCTGCAGCAGTGGAAACATGTTCTGTAAAGTGTCACACTTTTCTGTCTGGTTTGGTAAATGCCTAGGGAACGTTACCTGCCTGTCTGCATCATGCCAACTGTAACATCTGGTGGAGCAGGGATAATGCTATGGGGTTGGTTTACTGAGGTTGGCCTGGGCCCCTTAATTGCAGTGAAGGGAAAATTTAAGGCTTCAGCATACCAAGATATTTTGGGCAATTCTATGCTACCAAGTTTGTGGTTCCAAGTTTGGAACAGTTTGGAGAAGGTCATTTTCTATTCCAGCTTGACTGTGCTCAGGTACATAAACCAAGGTCCATAAAGGCATGGCTGGATGAGTTTGGTGTGGAAGGACTTGACTGGCCCACACATAGCCCTGACCTCAACCCCACTGAACACCTTTGCAGTGAACGGATATTGTGAGCCAGGATCTCACCTCACACCTCACAAATAATTTTCTAGATGAATGAACAAAAATTCCCACAGACATACTTCAAAATCTTGTACAAAGCCTTCCCCGAAGAGAGTAAGCCGCAACAGCTGCAAAAAGAAAAAAGAAAAAAAAATGGCCAAAGTTTGAAATAAAGAACTCAGCACATGTGCAGAAGTGCTTAAGTGATCTGTGAGAAGCTGCTCTAAAATTTCCATTTCAGAACTTTTTTTCTGCTCTTGGCTCTGTGAGAGGGGATGTACTTAATATGACCATCTTAGGTACACAGCTCTAAGTGATTCCCGCCCACCTGCTGTTTATGAGGGGCAGTCAATAAGAGGAAAATTAGGTTAAAAAGAGGTGAGCTGCACCAAGGTAAGGTAAATAATGATTATTTTGAACTGACTCACAAAGAGCTACTCTCAAAGTCCAACAATAAAAATGCTGAGTTCAAAATGAACATAATAGGTTCCTTTTTAAAAATACTGCAATGATTTTCACAGACTGATTAGTACTGCCAATGACTCATTAAATGAATATTTTTCTAAGTTAATCACTGCATGACAAATTTGTTTCCTAACAAGTGTGCAACACAGTACAATTACAATCATTGTCTCATTCAGAGAAAAATATGTCTACAGTATCTGAGCTTTGGAGACTAAATTCTCTAGAAATATGATAGAAGACTAGTGAGGAAAACCCTGCAAAGCAAGGGCACTGCACCTTTCCTCATCCCTCTAAAGAGGACATTTTTAGGTTTTAGGACATGGTCTGACAGTCTACCATTGGCAGAGATAATATTAGAATTACAATCGAAATTTGATCCAACCTAGATTAAGGTTAGATTCAGTGTTCACATTACATTCTTAGGTTTAGGATTAAGGTTGGATTATGATAGTTGAGGAAAAGTGGAGAGGGCTAGGATTAGACTGAAGGGCCAAGGGCTGGAAGTAGTCAGTGATTGCCTTTTCACTTACATCAGTGCCCGTATGTGTTTTTGTGCCCATATCTATGTATGTATGTATGTGTGTGTATTCTCAGTGTACCTCAGCATCCTGTAGTCCTCTCTGTCCTCTTGTGCTTCATTAAAGCCCAGTTACAGGACACCTCCTCCTCCTCATCCCAGCAGCAGATGGACAGGCAGAGGGTGATAATATTCCTGGGAGTTTGGAGGGACGTCTCTGTTTTTATAACCCAGAGAATCTTATTAAAAAGCTGCTCTCCTTCCATCCTGAACTCGAGGTTAATTAGCTCACTTCCTAGTTGCTGGCATGCACGGAGGCCTCTGAATGGTCACAGTGGTTGTTATGGGCGGCTAGGCTTGTCTTATCTCCTGCTGCCTGTTGGGATTCTGCTGTGGAGCTGAGACTAAGAAGGACACAGTGTTTATGTAGTCTGGAAAACACACACACACACACACGCATGCACACACATGTAATAGAGGCAGCTGAAAAGTCATCCAATTCACCCGCACAAGCACATTGACACAATGAGCATAGACATACACAGACTCATGTGTGAGACTCCACCAACGCTCACACAATGTGTAACAAGTTTTTTTTCCTCAAAATGTGTTAAAGAATAAAATCTGTTTCATCACTGGACACTGTGGAAACATTACATAAATATTACTGCAGTGCAGATAGTAATAGGCCTGTCCAAAGGTCCATGAATGCAAAATAAGATGATTCATTTGACTTTTTAGGCATAGGAAAAGTCAAATTGGATGTGCACACAGGGTGTATAGTTCAAACTTGGCCACAGAAAGCATACACACCTACTGTACATTCTCTTTTCTTTAGTCACAGCACAGGTGGTATTACATCACCAGATATAGATATGTTATTGCATTACCCCCAGAACAGTTCTGTATGTTTCAGTGCTTCCTCTTAGAAATATTTCAGATATGTTGTTACCAGAAAATTTCTAAATAGGGGAGAACCCCTTCTATCAGAACCTCCTCTTTCATAGAGGGCGCTTGTCAGGGTAGTCCAGGACATAAGCTGTATATACATTTGGATTCCTTCAAATGGCCAGCATGTGGCAGCTGATGTGGTTGCAAAATGAAGTCTAATTATATATATAATTAGACTTCTCCATATATATTGATCTATGATGTCAATAAACACTTTCCTGATCTCATTTGCTAGATTCAAGTTATATTTAATATAACACGAGGTTCATTTTGTAAATTATGGTTCCATTTAGAGTAAAATAGATGATAAAGCAGGGCATGCATTGGGTCAGGCCTGTATATATATATATATATATATATATATATATATATACGTATATATACATATGTATATAATACTGTATATTGCAGTCTTTTCAGTTTCTCTGATCAAGCCACGGTTTCAAAAAGGGATATACAAAGCAGTGGTTGATGTCGTGGTGGCTGAAATACATCTTTTACAGATAGCAGCAGCTTTGTCATCAGCAGTCACCAGCTACCATTGCAACCAGCTGCTTCTAATATAATAAGCTTCTGTTTTGATTTAACCATGGCCCTCTTGTGTTGGTATCTTTAGGAAAAAAGGTGTCATTGAGAGAGGGATTTTAATACTGACATATACATAGTACTATATTTACAATGAAATTTGGGCACGTTTATTTTATTAGTTTTAATCTTTTTCCTCCATTCAGTGGGGACTACCATGTATCCACCCCTTAGATAAACTGCAGCCAATTTCATTACAATCAGATTAGTAGGAAGTGAACAGTCTCTATGTAGACAGGCTGTGTTGTTACCTGGTAGATAACAGGATGTAGGTCATCAAAGCTTCCCATGCTTTCCCATGACCTTGAATGTGACAAACCCATCGCCCTGTAGAACATAAATACTCTTCACAGATGTTTCCAAATACACTCTGTAACTGGGTTTGGAACACTGTTTCAAATGTGGCCTGCTTTCTTAAAAAGCAGTTACACCATTTTGTCTAGTCTTTGCTGAGTTACACTGTGGCTGTGACTGTGGGTTAGGATTTCAAAACAAAACAGTGACTACCAACACATTCTTTGGCAAACAAACCTCCTAATGGATGACTGCATATAAAAATGCAAGACAAAAGACCTGAGAAATGGTTTCATCACTGAAACCAGCAAGGATTATTATAATGTATGTAATTGTATTATATTACATACATAGACATACAATTTGTAAGATGTAAAAAAAAAAAAGTTAAGTAACGACACACGAAAAGACACACACGTCCACTCCAGCAAAGTACAATAATAGCCACATTTATTTTAATTACAAGCAGGTTCCCTTTACACTATAATTTTTTCTCAGCTTCATGTTTTAACCTTTGTGTCATACGTACATTTACATTTCCAGAGTGCATACACTGATGGGGGGTTGTTAAATAAAGTGGTTCAAGACGTAAAAGAAAAAAAATGTCTCTTTTTTTTGAGACGCATGTTAAATACTTCTCATCACAAGCATTATTCAGTAGTGGTACTGTACTAAAAAGTGCACACGGTCTAATCAATACCAGACAGCTTCATATATTATTATATAATGGCAATTTTAACAGTGATGCATTTCACACATTCAACATCAAACAAGGCAAACCCATTCAAAGGCACAGGACTCTCACATTAATATCATCTTTTTTGAAATGTGGTTTATACTTACATGTCAGGTAATCCTTCACTTTCAACTCTTATTAAAGGAAAATATGAAAAAGCTGAATATAATTTGATATCAAATGACACACCCATGAGCTCGATGGCACTGGACTGAAGAAAGTTTAAAAAATACTTCCCTAATAAATCAGCACAGTTCACATGTTAAAGGGGGAAACGTCCAGTTATTCACAAGCTCATGTTAATGCTGGTGTTCTGCAGATATAAACAGAGCATCTGTTTAAACATAACTACACAATTTCCCCACTTAGATTACAATTGTAGGTAAATAATAATGATGATAATGATGCCAGTGGGCAACATTTTTTCTGTGGGTATTCACTCTGTGTACTGTGCACACAGGTTTACCTGTAGGTACACACTGAATCAGTTAAGAGGAAGGCCACTTCAATGAACTTCAACAGGATCCTCTTTTGTTTGAATGTCCTGGTTTGTTTTAGTTGAGGGGGCAAAGGTAGCGACTACAGTGAGCAGCCTGTCAACTTGAGCCATCTACTGTTGGATCTAAAAAACAGGGTGTGTCTTACTATTACTTACTTTACTCCTGTTCAGCTTATTATACAGTGATGCATCAAGCCGCACTAGGCCTCCTGTTTTGCAGGTTGATTTTAAATGTTTCAGAGAAAATAGATTTACATTAATAAACATCTCTGCTACAGAGCTACTTTTAACATTTACAGTTGTTAAAATACATGCAGACACTGTACAGTAAACTTTCCCTTCTTGTCCTCTTTGGACACAATTGTCCACAAACAAACTTGAAAACTCATTAAAAACTAGCCAAAATGAAAAAAGAATGGCAGATCTTTTCATAATATTTCACAAAAAACAAAGTAATGGTTAAAAAAAATATGAGTTTTTAAAAACAAAATAGCAGCAACGCATAGACTTAGTTCTGTGAGAACAAAATCAAGAACCAGCAAGCCACCAGTGCCTCTGGGTTAAAGTAAAGGAGGGTTTAGTGAGTCTTCAGTGCAAATATCTAAGGGTGAATTTAAATCTTATAAAGATGGAAGCTTTAGAGGCTGGATACATAATGATTTCTTTACAGTACACTCAATTTAAAATCCACTGTTACTGTATTCCAAACCTTGGCACCATATGCCTTTTTGATCAACACTACTGTCTATCATGATAATAAAAAGTAACAAAAACAAATTACTCTTTCTCTGTGCAATAGTTCAAGTAAGTTATTTCCTGCAAATAATTAGTGTTTCATAACACATCCTGTGGCCGTACCGAAAGAGACGACAACATACAGGTAACATACAAATACGGAAAAGATTACTCTTTACATAAAACGGGTCTCTGGGCAAGACTGCACTCTATGCAGAGAGGACCACTACTCACCAATTAGGGCTCAGATTTGACCTAGTCCTCCCAGTGGTTACAGTTAGGGCCAAAGTTGGGGCAGTCTCATCCTAGAATCTGTGGTCATCACCACATCCACCAATCAGTGTCCCAAGGTAAAGGTTAAATCTCTAAAGTGGGGTGTCATAGACCCGTTCTGATGAGCCCTCTTCCATGTCGTCCTCTGACTGCGACGCCTTGTGGTTCAACTTCTCTATTGTTGAGGAGGAAACAAGGTTTCCATGGATGCCATCATCGCTAAGCTTGGCCTTGCTGCTGTCCTGAACAAACTCTTGGATTTCCACAGGTAGCCGGCGGAATTTGTCCTGGTACTCCTGATCCAGATCATTCTGTAACTGCACAAGAAGAAAATAAAACATTACCTGAGAACACAACTAGAGGACAAAATCTCTAATTTAATGATGCTCACAAAGAGTCTTGCATATGCTGTCCAATCAGAAAACAGCTTAGATTATATCAGTGTGGTCAAACAACTAATTGTTTAGTTGCCCATGCAGACCATTGTATGGTGAGTAGAGCTAACGGCTTCTGACAAGAGTGGACAAAACAGTCTAAAACCAAGAGCACCAAGAAGCCTAAACCTCTGGCACATACTCTAGGGGTTACTTTACCTAAGGTGACCTCATTATTTGAAACTTTGGCGATGTTTAAATCAAGCAACCACCACTGTAACATATGACAGGAAATAAGGAAAAGAATAAAAGGCTACTTTTTACTGTTTCTGGAGATGTCATGAATTTAAAGAAGTATTCATTTTCTTTCACTCATTCTTGAGCATCTTTTTTTAAAACTCAACTCTAGATTTTAGCAGCTAAATGTTTCACTGTGCTCACTAGTTATTCTTTAATTTGAATGTCTGTGCCTCAGCAGTCTACTGTCTGGAGATGATGCTGCAGATCATGGTGAAGGTGAACCAAATGGTAATGTGGGACCACAACAATGAGCTGAAAAAGCTGAGGGGAAGTGTAGCACTGCATAACAATTCTCTGTGGGTTTATCAGTATGGATGACCTCATTAGAGAAGCTTTAAAGTTTTCACCCTTTATAGCAACCTTAGCAATCACTGCCTACGCTGTATTGTGAGTGCTGAGGTACCATAGGTGCTGCAGTTATTTCTATGTCTTATCTAAAAACTATATTAATACAAATCATGCCTATTTCTATATCATGGCCTGACCAGAAAGAATGGATGCCAAACATCAGATGGGAACCGTGGCATTCTGTACTGAATAGGTACCTTGATCTGCTGAGGACTGATGCACACCAGTACCCTTTCAGTATCCATGTACTATCCTCCCTCCCCTCTCTGAGAAATAGAAAGGAGAAGCTGTTTTCTCCGAGGCATAGACGCCCCCAATGATTACAGATGACAAGATTGTATTCATGTCATTGCGAGCCAATAATTGCTGTAATGCTGATTTCTGTTTAACTACTCAGCTGGCTCCCATGGGAGAGCAGTAATTAAAAGAAAAGCTCCTAAGATGAATGGTGTCAAAGTCTCACAGCTCTGTACAGTCACGTCAGCATTATGTGAGATCGAAAATACCTGAGTTCCACGAATATTTATAAGGGACCCTTGTCTGAGATCTATAAGGATCCTGTCTGAGAGGCTTCAGTTAATTGAATGAGGAAGTCCCATTCTAGACTCACATCCAACTAATGTACACAATCTTACCTGAAATACACTCTAAACAAATATAGCTGCTGCAAAACTGCAGAAGCTTTGAGAGATATGTTCGTCTGCAGGAACTTCAGACAGAATAAGCTGCTGAACATGCTCCATGATGAATTCACCTGCAGTAAACTGAGCCTTCAGCTGGTATGGTTACCAGAAAATGTACGGCTGGTAAAGTGGACCCCTGCATCTCTTAAGAAATATTCACAAGAAGAGCCAAGAGAGAGGAGAGGAGACAAAATGAAGGTCAAGGACTCCCATCCAGCTCTTGACTTTACAATTTTCTGTTCTCTCCACTTCATGAGATGGCACATCCATTTCATTTAAGAGTACTTCATTGCTAAATGAGAAACCCGGATTGTTACAAAGCACTTTCCTTTAAACACCTTGATGCACTGCCATAATATAAATTAATATTACACTGTTTAGATTACTATGTCAGGTATAAGAGCAACATTATTTAATGATGCTGTGTGTGACACATTAAGTGTTGTAAAATACTGACTATTGAAATCTGGCACTGAAAAGCTTGCTTGATATATTAAACATTTAAAAAAGCATTTTAAGTGTGGGTGTAATATCAAAACTTATTTAATAAATTGTATTATTCTGCAGTTATTTTACAAGGTCTCTAATCAAGACTCCACATTAAATTGTATAAGTTGCAGAGCTGCTTGGTGCAAACGTGAAGCTTACTGCAGTGCCCTGTGCCTATGTGCTTTGCTGTGTAAATTAGGTTGTAAAAATAGATGTCTGGTATTCAGTAGTAATAGCTCACTTTCTCAGTTTGCTGTCACATTGTCTAAATTTAGGGTTATGTAATTTAAGTGAAGAATTTTTACCTGGCACAGTGCACAGCTTCACATGGACCACGGATCAGTATACATGGATGGTTCAGTATAACTCCACTGAAACAATTTTTCATTTTTGTTGGATTATTCTGTTACTGGTCTATGTATAAAACTCAATCAGTCAGATAATTCAACAGCTTCTGTATATGATGCTATTTGCCTTTGTCTGAAATGAGGGAGGGACTTGTCTCTTTCTGATGTTTTTGAGTGGCACAGCAGAGCCTGCTAAAACCCCCACCAAGCAGAGCATTTCAAGGTCACCTTCTCTGAAACATGCCTCCCTGACTCCATTTCTCTCTTTCGATCTCATCTTTTCTCTCTGCCTTTCTTTCCCTCTCCCTCTCTCTGTGGGTCTCACAGAGCGGACATCCAACACATCAAAACCAGATGGCTAAAGATGCACCACAGCTCGCCTTTCTCTCCCCCTGCTCTGCACTGCGCATGACCTACTTAGGGGTGGGACAGCCTGCTCACGCTGTGTGCTTACATGTGTGTGCAGCCTGACTTTTTACCCTGCCTGCTGAGGCACAAACACCCTCTGATTAAATCTGTCATCTTTCTCCCATCTGATGACACCCTGGTTCATGAGAATGAGGAGGTGGGAGCAGAGGGCAGAGAAGTCTGAAGGGCGCCAGGCACTTCTGAGAAACACGTGGGCATGTGCATGTGTGTGTGTGTGTGTGTGTGTGTGTGTGTGCATGTAATCAGAAGCAAACAGTCACCAGTTAGAGTGATGGGGTGATGAGAAATAAAGACAGCAGTTTCCTTTCACCAAAAGGATAGTCAATGAGTGAATGATTGAAAGATGGCTGGATTAGAGAAGAAGGAGCTTATGGCTGTGGTATGTTGAGAGTTTTTGCGATTTGTGGCTTCCAACAGATATTTTTATCAGTCTGGCAGAGAAGAAATCACAGGAGTTCAGTACAGAGAGTAAAGGCATCACTAAAACTTACTCCTCAGGCTTAATGGACATGTGGGAGTTAAGTTTTGGGATAATCAAAGTTTTGAATTCCAATGAGGCCAACAGAGTTCGAGGTCTGTTAAAAATATAGTCCTTTTGAAAGTGAAAGATAGCACTGACAACCGTGTTTGTTCTGTGTGCTAATGCTATATTATGTATTATGTACATTCCAAGTGTACATACATGTGCATATAGTCCAGTTTCTTTTTGGTCACCCTACCTGGCAGCAGCAGTTATCTAGTCGGCTTTTAAATCTGTATCTCATCTCTAAAGACCAGTCATCTGTCAACAAACCACATGCACACATTTCTGCCTTTCTTAAAATACAGCACTCAGTGACCTTCTTCACCAGCTGTCCTCATTTTGAGAAGCTATCGGGGGATGCAGAGAAGGCCTCCAAAGAGCCAAATTAATTCTTTGCTTTGAGCCATGACATAACGCCTGCTGCGGCATAACATAAAAGTCCTCAACTGGCAAAGCACTGCACTACATGCACAGCATGCAGCTATGTTAACTGGGCCTCATCTTACAGTCACAACAAGGAGGTCTGCTGGAATGATGTGCTTTTCTGTGGAGTCTTTGAAAGTAGGTTTTAGCCAGTTGCTGTTAAGACCATTTCAATGAAGCTGAAAGTCTTCTTCGACAGCGATCAAAACCAGTAAACCCTGGACTTGCACTGTGTAATATGTATCGGGGTGTGTGTCCTGACTCTCTGATATAACCTACTAATATACCCACACAGAGTCCAATTAGAATAAAGTCTGAGAGATGAGACAAGGTTGTAACCCTATCAGCACTGCATATTTCTTAAAGAAAAAGGCTGTTTCCAAGTAAGCTAAGTGTGCATGTATGAATGAGAGAGTGCAGAAAGGAAATTCGCATTCTTTCCATTGTATTGGTCATAACCACGAAATGCAGCACTCCTATGCATAAGAAAGAACGCCACCAGTACTAAAAAATAGAGAATAAGCTCAGAATAAGCTTTGTGCTCCTTTTCTATCTAGTCTCTCTCTCTCTCTCTGTACGTGCATAGGTGAGCAAATGCCCTTTTCTTGCTCCTTTCAGATAATTTATCTGTGGCTTTGAAAGACTTTTTTTTTGACAGATTACGTTCTTCAGGTCCAAGAATTTAAAAACACTCCTGCATATCTCCATGTAGAGTAATGAGTGTTTTCCCTAAAAGGATTGGTTCAAAAATGAATCAGAATAGTGAAATGTGCTTGGTGGTATTTTGATGTTTTAACCTCAGATGTGGATACTAACCAGAGGATTAGAAATGCATGAATGTTTCAAGCACTTGCATGTCATTATGACATGAAATCTAATTGTTTGATTAGTTAAAGACAAGTTGTATGCTAAACTGTAAAACAGTATCCCTGAGAAATCTGATTTGTTAGCAAACAGTATAAAAGATCAACATAACCTCCAGGTCTAAAATGTAAAGTCAGTGGGTAAGTGCTTGTAACCTTCATTCTTTTTAATGATCAGTAGAGGGCAACTCCTTCACTTGAAAAGTAGCCTATTTAATTAATGCGTTAGCACTTTCCTGGTCTCCGTTGCTAATTTCAGGTCTAATTTTATACAACATGATATTCATTTTATCAATTATGGTTCAATGTGCATTAAAATAGACAAAGAATGGTCCCACTCAGTTTCAGCTCTGTTTTCATCTCTAACAAAGCCCGGGGGAAATATCTTGGTTTTTATTGATAATAGCTGCATGTTGCAACCAGAAAAGAGGTTGATGAGAGGAGTGGGAGTAAAAATCCACGCGACAAAACCAAAACAAAGAGCTAAAAGTGGCCTGAGAGACCTGGTTGGAAAGGCTGTTAGGCATGACATTGTCACACCTTTCAAGCTCCACATTATCTTCTGATCCATTTTTGATTTAAAAATGGATTAGTGTAGCTTTAAACTCCACTACTTGCAGAAGAATATCGCTGGTTGTTCTCATTCATTTCAATGAAGAATACAGGTAGTTCTTTAAGTTTTTGGAAAATAAAACACTTTTTGCAATTTTGCCTTATTACACCACCACAGTGGATTTTAAAGCAAGCAGTCAATGTGATTGTACACACTTAAACTTTTCAAGAATTACATTAACTGTTTAGGAATTACAGCCATTTTTATAAATAGTCCTCCATTTTCAGAGGTTCAAAAGTAATGTGACAAACTAAGATAATTATAAAAATAAGGACTGCTTTTAATACTTTGTGGTCACTGACTGCCTAAAGTCTAGAATCCATTAACATCACCAAATGCTGTGCTTTCTCCCTTGAGACGCTCTGCCAGGCCTTTTTTCTGCAGCCGCCTTCGGTTGCTTTTTTTTTTTTTATGCAAGTTGCCCAACATAAGGCCCGAAAGGCCACTCAAAAGGTGAGGGATAAAACTAGTGAAAGAGAAGAACAGTAGTGTAGGAGCATAGGATATTATAAGGAAGAAAGATGAGTGTTTATTTTGCGTTTAAACTGTGCCAAGTCGTAGCTTTAGGGGAAGAAGGATGCAGGTAACGAGTTCCAAAGTGAGGCGGTGCATGGAAAGAAACTAGAAGAGTACCTTACAGTATTGGCTTTAGGAACAGAGACTACATATCGATGCAAACGAGCAGAGAAATGTGTGAAGCGGACCTTGGAATGGTCTGGTGGAACTAAAGCAGAAATGCCTTTGGAGCACCTTCCATGATAGAACCTGTAGAATAGGGACAAAGATGCCACAGAGTGACGGAGTGATAAAGGTTCCAGAGATGAGGCCAAATCTGGTCCCACCAAATTGACAACACGCTGCTGGATTCTGTCTAGCAGGGCCAGACGACAGGATGGGGCCCCAGCCCAGATGTGGCTATAATACTCCATGACGGGGCGTATTGTGGACTTGTACAAATAGAGAATAGCAGCAGGAGGGAGATAATGTTGTGCGCGGTACAAACAACCTAGGCGTTGAGAGGCTTTTTTGGCAACATCACGTATGTACTTGTCCCA
>VUQH01056372.1:0-24024 GCA_015106775.1 Etroplus canarensis | reverse complement strand
GTGGTGGGGGTGTGTGTGTGTGTGAGTGTGTGTGTGTGTGTGTGTGTGTGTGTGTGTGTGTGTGTGTGTGTGGGGGGGGGGGGGGGCAGGTTCTTCTCCCTCCTAGTCTCTGGTGGGCAGAATAATGTTGCCAGATTACCATATCATTACCATATCATTTCCATGTTATTATCATTCTGCTGCCTGCATATATTTCTGTGTGTGTGTGTGTGTACATGTGCGTGCATGTGTCTGAACTGTGCATCAGTTCTTCAACTGTTTCTCTCTCTGAGGCCCGCAAACACACACACACACACACACACACACACACACACACACACACACACACATGCACACTCCCACAGGAATACACACATCCCCCTGACATGCTCCCTCTGTTTTCCACTGTCATAGACTCTATCTCTCTATCTTTGTCCCACACCCATGTAAGCACGTCATAATTCTCGATAATCTGCCATTCACAATGCTTATTTGTCTATTTGTTTGTGTTAATCTAAATGCCAATTAAAATTAACCTGTTGGTGGAAGGGCCACAACTTTTTTTGAGTAAAGGTGGCTCTATAATGTCAATCAGTACACACAACAAAAAAACTTATTTTAATCCAATTTTGTCCTCTGGAGTACATTGAACCAGATGGCTATAAAAATACAGAAAAATTTGTCCAGTAACGTACTGTTCTTTGTAAACACAACTGAATTCTGAGTGCTAACGTCTCTGAAGAAAAATTATTACCAGCAGTTTACTGTATGGGAGAACAAGGGCAACTGCAGCATTTTTTTTTTTACATTTTCCTTCATAAATCACAGACTACGTGGAGTACACTAGTCATCTTTTGATAAAAGGAGCATACACATGTGCACTAACTAATACTAGAACTGATATATATTTTCACCAATAAGGAGAAAAGTACAATGTTCATTTTAATATAAGAAGCCAGCGTGTAACAGTAGAAGAGATCAGTTGTAACACTGAAAAAATACATCATCATCCTAACCCACTACATCTCAAACAGAAACACTATTCAAAGTAATCACATTAGTACAGTAGACTAATAATTTAGACTTATATTATAACTATTTTCCAGAAGACTTGGCAAATATTCTAGTGGTGACTATATTTTAATTGTTTGAACTGAGTTAAAAATACATTTTATTCAAAGTATTTGATGAGCTGTTTTTAACCCAACTTACAATAATATACAGTAAATAACATATATTAACAGATGTTAAGATAAATAACAACTCTAAACACAATACTGCATAGGATCACATGGAGAATGTTTATCTGTTTGTTTAAAACCAACTTAGAATTATCTTCTTAGATTTCATCAATTTTTGGCCAAACACTTTTAAAATCCATTATGCATTTAAACTGACAGTTCTTTCATATTTTCTGTCAATATGTAGGATAATATTATTTAAATACTCACAAAACACACTATTTATACAAAAACATGTATTTTCATTTTTTAATGCCATTTTAAATTAAAATTTAATGAAATATGTAAATTTTCTAATAGTAAAGTCTGTCATTAACACAGACAAACAAAGTGCCTGCAGTTGTACTGTAACTGTTACAATTTCCCCCAATATAGCAACCATACTCTTGTATTCTAGCAAGCAGCACCTATATTAGTGTGGGTTGTTCATGTTAATTTTTCATAGATAACTTAGAAATAAAATTGATGTGAGTTCAAATTCACAGTCACCTAAACTTGAGGCAGCAGAGGAAAAACACTACTCATCCAAAAAGTAACTTCCTTATCTCAAAATCATTTTTGGCCTTGAGGATTTCTGCAGAGGTGAAGTAAATCTGCACTTGTTCCACAGCCAGAGAGAGAGAATCCTACTGAGCATGTGCAGAGTAAGTGTAATAACTCTAGCTTGTTTCTGGTTTGAGGAATAGAGTGTAATTTCCAGTTCCCCTCTGTTACATTTTCCCCCATTACATTTTTCCCCCAGGTCTCCCCTACAGTATTATTTCTTCAGTGAGTACCAGGACTGATTGGAATGTAAATGTATAAGCTGAAATAATAAACTGATTGGTGTTGTGATGGTTTTTTCAGTTATGCTGTGTTTAGGATTTGATTGTTGTGGATGTGTGATGCAGTTTCCCATGTTAAGGTTTAGATAGGCAACAGACCATTGTGACCAAGAGTCCTGTAGTGATTTATCAGCTCAGTCCATTTGTTAAAATACTGAAGACAGTAGCATTCCCATGATAGTTCAGTGTGAAAAGGAGTCAAGCATGTGTTAATTTGTCTTAGTTCAAGAAAGAAAAGAATGTGGTTCAGGGTACATGGGCAAGCAAATGCAGTTATATCTTAAAGTAATAAACTGTTAATGGCAATTTCTGTAAAACATCAAAACAGAAACACAACAGATGGTGGTATTTTACTGTAGATCATTTATTGTACTGTAAAATTTTAACAGTAAGGAACTCTTGCAATGAATGACAATAAGTACACTGTAAAACAAACATTTTATTCAGTAATTTTACAGTGTTGTTACAATATAAAGTACTAGATGTATATATCAGTGCATGATACATGTTCGGTCAGTTGAGATCAAAAGAACTGAAGACAGTTTAGTTAATTAAATGGTTTTTGTTTCTCAAAAAATAATATTTGTTGTTCTTCCCAGTCCTTTATGATTAGACATTAACTTTTTAAGTGTGGCTAAGCCAGCTATTTCAAGGTGTCAGTTGGGCTATTTGTACTGTTTATTTACTCACTGAGAAAGTCAAATTATAATGAAAAATGATTTATTTAAGGCTATAACTGTTATTACTGATTAAATGGAGACAATGTGACTACTCAGATCAAGGCTGTATACAAATCATCTGATAATTTTCCAGTTTTATATGACATCAGGTTAATTTTCACTTGTTCATTACTGTAAGGTATAGTTAGCTAACAAGTAGATAACTTGGTTCTGATAATCCAAAACCTGCTTCCTCATCTTGTCCATCTTACTACAGATCAAAGAAAGTAGTAGCAGTAGTAGTAGTAGGAGGAGGCCTCCTTTGGTCAATTGTCTACCATAGATGCTGTGCCCTAAGAGTTCATGGTGGCGTGACTGGAGCAGCGTCGTTGATGGCTGGTGAGACCAATGAGGGAACGGCAATCCTTGCTGCACAAAGTGCAGGAGTGGCAGGTCATGGGAGGGATCTCTGAATGCACGTGTCTAGCTCTTGTCTCTTCTGCCAGGTTCAGTATCTTCTCCTCTCCCTTCTTCAATTGTTTCTTGAGCAAGCAGCACCAGCTACTGAGGTTGGCTGCAGCGTCCTCCCAGCTCTCTGTGTTGATATCCAGAGCCTTCATACTGTGTTTGCAGACATGTTTTTACCATAAATGGGGACTCCTTGGGGTCTTTTGCCAAAGGCTAGTTCACCGTAGAGAATGTCCTTAGGAATCTACCATAAGGCGGACATGACCAAGCCAGCACAGTCTGCATTGTCTGAGCAGTGTGTCCGTGGTGGGAAGGCCAGCACATGCAAGAATTTAATTTTCACTTAGTCATTACTGTAAGGTATAGTTAGCTACTTGGTTCTTATGTGTTGTCCTGATAATTCAGAACCTGCTTCCTTATCTTGTCCATCTTACTACAGACCAAATAAAGTATAAAAAGCAAATTCAATACAGAAACCATACCACATCTTGTTTCCTACTGCATTATCAGTTCTGTAATTGTTGAAGCACTGATCTGATCTGATTCTGGATAAATGACAACTTGACATCTTTCGTACAAAGTCAAAAATGCTGCAGAAATGAAGAACACAATGCCCTCCCCTGTAAAAGTATCAGCCATTCTGGCTCCAATTCTCACCCTACAAAGTCAGCCATTTTGGGGTCTGCAGATGCCAGAAAGAGCCTATTTAGGGAGGGGAGCATGTTTGGGGTCGCGCCCTTGTTTATATGGGGAGCCAGAGCTGATGGTTTTAAAATGGCGTCCAGATGGTGACAGAGGCTTGATTGCAGCAGAGGGGGCTGTGTCCCGCCCACTCCTGCTGTCCAGCTACTTTAGCTAAAGCTGCAATCTCTCTATCTGCTCCCTCTTCCTCTTATCATCAAGCTACCACTCCCGTTTTATCACTCTCTCTCCTCTGTCCGACACAGCTCACAGCTATTATTGTGTGTTTCCTCTGTGGATGTGATGCCACACTTTGTTATCTCTGCTATTGTTTCCTTCCTTTCCCTCATTTAATCTTTTGCTTTCTCTTACTCAAACACGCTACAACCATACACACTTACCTGCAGGTGATGCATAGCAGTGTGTGTACATTTTTATCTATGTGACGAATTGGATCACTCGTTAAATTCCAGTGACACCATCACCCCCTCAAAGCACAAGCTTGAATACAGAAGGTCTGCATTAAGATGGAAAGAGAGTAAGAGAAGGTATGCAGTTTGATGAATGGATATAGAAAGATATGAAGCAATGGAGAGAGATGGGCATCAGTCTGCATACCTGCTTGATTACTCCAGAAAGAAAAAAGATGAGAGAGGATAAGGATTGGAGAAAAAGTAAAACTGAGGAAGGGGAAGCTGGAGACTGAGGTGAACAGTGATGGGGAGGAGAAGGCAAAGGAAGCTCAGTGGAGGTGCGTTGGAGGAGAGTGGAGAGGGATAAGAGGGTGGACCACATTAGATACAGATGTTGGGATTGTGTTTGTGTCAGTGTGAAATATGATTAGTGTTCTCTCTCATTAGGGAGCTGATCACCCTCATCTCTGCCACACACACACACACACACACACACACATACATACAAACACAGTTATTGTGAGAAAGCAAAGCTGCTAAATGGGTAAGCACCTAAGGATGTCTTGAATGTGACCTATCTGTGTTTGCAAGCCTGCTTTTTGCACATTTTGACTTGTGAATGGGTTTGTCTGCGCCTTTGTGTGTGCATGCACACGTGTGATTTTTGCATTTTTGTGTGCATAGGCTGACAAGTGTACTTTCTCTCCCCCATCGTGGTAGCTGTAAGTGATTCCACAGGCTGTTGGCGGAGCTCCAGCTCAGCTCAGAGTGAGAGAGAGAAGTGAAGGGAACAGAGAGGAAAGGAGCAAACAGAAGTGAGTGGGAGATGGAGAGAGAGAGAGAGAGAGAGAGAGGCAGCGGCTGTGTAATTAGTAGCAGGTTTTCGCAGCCCTCTGCTTCTGTTTAATTAAAAACTGAAAGAGGGAGAGAGGAAACAAGGAAGGAGAGGGAGTCTATGAGAGTGAAAAAGAGTTTTGCATAGTTATTCTGTTTTTGCCAGGAGCAGGTGCTAGGCTGGCACTGGGAAAAATGCCCAATAGCTCTAGGCATCTCCCATTAGGCTTTAGGAGGAATTGTTAAAGGGATGAACTCCACCAACAGTCTGATTCAATCAGAAAGTGGTTTAAAAGTGTTGTTTTTCTCTCACATTAAATAATGCACGTGACTTTGATGTTATGTCGTGATAGTGACAAGGCTGACAAGTAATAAGATGATGGTGGGAGAGGCTTTTTTTATCCTGCAGTTGTGCATCAGGGCAATGATGACTCAGCGATACTGGCAGCAGTTGAGGTGCTGATGAAGAGTTCCCTCTGTCTTCTCTAACCCAGGGGCTATGGATCCATAGTGCTGAGCACACTCTTTCTCCTCCACAACAAACTCCATCTTTAGTCTCTTTTTCTCTCGTCTCATTCCCGTCATTCATCTCAGCTTGTTGGGAATCACTGCCCTGTTTTTCTCCTTCCATTTGTCCTCCCCTTCCCGTCTCTGCCACTCTGCATCTTTCTTTATCTCTGTCCCTCTGGTCTGCCTCATATATAGCTTCCATTATCTCGGTTGTTTTGTCACACACTGTTTTCTCACTTTCGCACAATCTTCACCTTAATGAAATGTGGTGACAGAAGCTGCTATAGTGTTGGTTGCACACCTACATGCTGACAAGAAAATTGATTTTTTTCTTGACGCATCTTTTTTAGTACTTTAAAGATGCACTATAGCTGATATGCTCAGGCCACGTGGAGGCAAACTCATGACCGGTATATGATCTGCAAAACATGCCTGTTTACACATTTGTGACAAAACAATGATTCACTCTGAAACAGTCATTAAAACATAACACGGAACATTCGGTATAACAAAACTAAAGCCACAGGGGATCCTCTTGGTTGGCTGGGGCTTTTCTAGTTTGCATGTTCTAAGAGTGCCTGTGTGGCTTTTTGCTGGGCATTGTATCCACATACTACAGTCCAAACACATGCATTTGCTTTGCTGTCAGTTCTAAATGGGCTGCAGTTGTGTTAATGTGAATATTCTTCATTAGCATTCATTTGAAACTTTGTTTCTGACCACCTGATGGTAAAGCCAGCATTCATGATGCATCACTCTATCTTGATCTCCACCAACTCACAAGGGAAACACCCGGTTCTTACTCCCCGTAAGTTATTTGAACTATCTGCATGTTTGTTAGGCAGGTGATGAACACTCTCCTCCAAAAGTAATGAAACAGCAAGGCCAATTAATTTTTTTCTGTTCACTGAAGATGTTTGTGTGTGAGATCAAAAGATGAATATGGGAAGAGAGATCAGAGTTTCAGCTTTTATTCCCAGGTATTTGTATCAAGATATGTTATACATCATAGAACAAATCACATTTTGTATCAAACCACCCAGCTTTTCAATTAAGAAAAGCTATTGAAACAGAATTTTTTCAACTAAATTAAAATAAAAAAGTACTTAATATTTGGTTGCATATCCCTTGTCTGTAATAACTGCATCAATCCTATGACCCACAGCCTCTTGTTTCTTCATTGGTTATGCTTTTCTGGGCTTTTACTCCAACATTTTTGATCTTTTGTCTGTTTTTTGAGGTTTCTCTCTTCAGCCCTCTCTTTAGAAGGTGAAACGTATGTTCAGTTGCCTTAAGACCTTCTGATTGACTTGGCCAGTCGAAAACTTCCCATTTCTCCCCCTTTGAATGAAGTCCTTTGTTGAGGTAGCAGTGTGTTTTGGGTCATTGTCTTGCTGCATAATAAAGTTTCTCCTGATTCATTTGGATGCATTGCTCCTTAAACTGTCAAACAGTATGTTTCTGTAGACTTCTACGTTCATTCTGCTAATACCATCATGAGTTACATCATCGATAAAAATGTTTGAGCTATTTCCAGAAGCAGCCATACAAGCCCAAGCCATGACACAATCTCTACTATGCTCCATGGATAAACTTGTATTTTTAAAATCATGAGCAGATCCCTTCTTTCTCTGTATTTTGGCCTTTCTGTCACTTTGGTAGAGGTTAATCGTGTCTCATTGGTTCATAAAACTTTGTTCCAGAACTGTTGTCACTCATCTATTTAGATATAAATGTAAATACCAGGGAATAAATATACAATTAATATAGTAATAAACAATCCCCCCTGGGATTAATAAAATAATCTGATTCTGATAAAAACTGAAACTCTGATCTCTCTTCTCATATTCTTCTTTTGATCTCAGACACAGCTGTCTTCAGTGTGCAGCAAATACAAATTAAAAGGCTTTGTTGTTCCAATACTTTTTGAGGGGACTGTACTTCCATTAAATAAAAGCAGGGAGCACTGTAACAGTTCAGTTTAGCTACAGTTATCTCACACTATGTAACTGCATAGTAACATCTTAATCAGAAAAACAGAACAGAGATACACTCAAACTGTTCATGCTAATAGACATTTTTCTTCCTTCACAGTTGTTCTGTTTTATTAGTAATGAAACAATAAATAAAGTACATCTTAGTTATTGTAGTTCTATAATTTCATAAATGCAATAAAACATGCTATTATTGTAATAAGATACAAAGTTAAAGTCTTGGTAAAGTAATCATAAATACCCCACTGCTGTTTTTTTGATGGTAAAGGTTGCCTACCCCTGCCCTACAGAGTTAACCTAATATCTTCAATTAGAATGAAAAAAATGTGTGTACCTGTAGCCAGAGATAGTAATAATTCATTATTTTTTAATTTATCTCCTTTTAGTAATTTGAGTCATCTTTAATATTAAAAAGCTTTATTATACATACATATACAGTACACATAAAGTGATCAGTTTACTTTAAATATAGACATGCAGACAGTTTTTGATTCATTTGTCCAGGTTCTGTAGTGTACTGTGTGTATTTGGTGGCTTTTCAAACACTGGAAGCTGCAGGTGATGGATTATTACTATATGTTTGTTGCATTCCAGTGGCACAGCTAGGACATACACAAAAACTGCACAGCTACAAGCACAGCTTTTTACCTTCTCTTCTCCTCTTTTTTTGCCTCTTATTCAGTCTGTTTCTCTTTTGGTCTATTCAGTGCATTCCGTCAAAGAACTATGATGTCCTGTTTCATACAATACCTTTTTTCTCACCAAATGCCTTTGCAGGTTGTTTCTATGTTGCATTCTGCCTCTCTTACATTCTCTTTCGTCTTTCGCTAAGTCCTCCTGTCTTGAGACGGTAAATAAGAGAAAAATGAACTGACATTTGGTCAGGTAGGAAAATAAAGACAGGAGGAAATAGAAAAGGGGGGAGAGAAAGAGAGGGGAATAGAGGTGTAGGAAAGGGGAGGTGAGTTGGGGAGTGAAGAGCAGCTGCCAAAGCCAGTCAGCTGGAGGAGAGTGAGGAGTAGAGAGATAAGGAGACAGCCAGAGAGTGGGAGCTAGCAGGCACCCGAAAGAAAGACACTGATACCCTCTCTCTCTCTCTCTCTCTCTCTCTCTCTCTCTCTCTCTGTTTCACCCCAATATCACCACCACCTCCTCTCCCTCCACCCCTTCCTCTCTCCTCTCCCAGCCTCCTCTCCTCCTTTGTGCAGTGTCTCAACGGGGCTGCGTTTGAGTGGCAGGCCGTCACAGATCAGCTAGCAACTAAAGCAGAGGGCTCTGAGTGTGTGTGTGTGTGTGTGTGTGTGTGTGTGTGCGTGTGTGCGCACGCGTGCATTTGTGTGTTTCAGCCAAGGCAGGGGGCTGCCAGCCCAGAGTGAACAGATCAGGGGAGAGTCTAAGTGGGTTTATCAGTACTGCCGAGAGCCAACACACACACACACACACACACACACACACACACACACCTATGTACACACGCACACACACACAGAAAAAGAGAAAGGGTATTAGACCCAACCAAAGCAAACCTGTGAGCGTGAAAGCGCCTTACTGCCTGCCTGCTAGCAAGAGATGTGACTGGATTCTTAAGCAGCAGCCAAGTAGAGAGTGAGGGTTGCTAAATACACACAGACACACACACACAGACACACACACACAAACACACACACACCCCCCCCCCCACCCCACCCACCCACACCCCCCACACACACACACACACACACACACACTACTTATATCTCAAGGTTCAGAGGAAGGCTGGTGCCTCATTCTTCTTGTAGCTCAGTGCCTCGGAGCCCCACCATGCTTGTTGAGGTAATGATTAGGTGCGTCTGTGCAGTTCTGTCTGTGATTTCCCAGGGTGTTGTATCTTTATTTTGATCACATTTATGAACTTTTTTGGTTATTTTACAGGTGGTAACATTTTTGTTTTTTTGTTTTTTGAGCGAGTTGTTTGGAAAGCGAGAACAGAGGATGAAGGAGAGAGTGCTAAGCAGTATGTCGGAATAAAGTACACCTCAGCATATGCAAGGGCATGCTGACTGAAGCAGTTTGTTAGATATTGGTTAGATATTGTGGCTAAAAGAGCTAAATACTCAAATCTGCTTCAGTCAATATTTAGAGCTTTGCAGTATATGAAATATGTTAAGTCAAAGGGGTGTTTTGTGGACTGTTTTAACATCTCACAGCTCATTATTTTTGGTTTTTCGGCCACATGAGTCTGCCTTTAGTCTGCTATAATAGAGAAAAGTGGCAGCCACCTGCCCAACACCAAAGTTGAGATAGAGAGTGGGACAGAAACGTGGCTCCAAATGAAGGATAGCATTACTATTACTCTTTGTCTACTAAGTAGGTAGTTGTTATGTGTTTTGGCTGCTCCCCAAAAATCTATTTTTCCAGTCTAAAAACAATTAAAGTATCTTTAACTACATATACTGCTAATAAATTAAAACAAGCAAATAAGAAGGAGAACACAAGGAACGTGCTCATAAACAGTACATAATTTTGCTGAGTAGGAAACTTCTGCACATCTAGTGTTTTAATGACTTTTAAGTGTTCACAACTGTGTTTCCTCATAACTCATCTATGTTAATTTCTAATTAAAAGTAAGACACTATATGTGTTGCCAAAATAATTTAAAAAAATCACTGTATGTATTGTGCATTCTTTATTTCAGCGTGTTGTTTTTTCCTGCCAACTAAGCCCACAGCATATACTTTAAAGCCAATGAACAACCAATTATACAACATTTCTTACCAAATTGTTTTTCATACATGTTAAGTGTGTGTATGTTCAATAAACTGCATGTGAGTTTGCGAATTTGGTTAACCATACGTGATCCCTTCTCTCTCCACAGAGTGCCTTTATGTGGCCCACTGCCGTATCTCTATGTGTAGCAATGGAACAAGTAGGCCTAATTACGTCTTTAAGTGTGTAATTAGAAGCAAGCTAAATTGGTGGTTAGTACACACAGCGCACTCCTGACTGGTAAACACAAATCATGTGTGACACCATGCCTAATATGGCTGTATACTGCAGAGACTACGTGGTAGTTGCTTGGATGCAGGTTTCAGTATGAACACATTTACGCAGTGATGCACACATAAGCATATATGAGGCATTTATTTCATCAATAAATACAATTATTATTATTATGTTATTTTTTATTATTACATTATATATATTATTGGATGGGGGCATTCATGTGAAAGTTTAATTAAAGGAGAGCAATGTAGGGAGAGAGAAGGGTTTGTAGCATGCAGTTAATGTAAAGCTATTTGGTCACCTCAGGACCAACAATACACCTAAGTATTCTGTTTTAAATATTTGAGTTTTTTGTCATTTTGTCAGTTGAACAAACTCAAATATACACTATGTGAAGAAATGTATTGGACCGCCTACACACTGATGTTATTCCATTCCATTCTAAATGCATAGGCATTAATATGGAGTGCTGGAAGAGAAGGGTTGGGTCTTAATCTCCATTCTTGTTCATCCCAAAGGTGTTCCATGGGTTTGATGTCAGGGCTCTGTGTAGGCCAGTCAAGTTCTTCCACACCAAACTCATCCAACCATACCTTTCTGGACTGTCCTTTGTGCACTGGAGTACAGTCATGCTGGAAGAGCAAAGGGCCTTCCCCAAACTGTTCCCACAAAAATGGAAACATAGAATTGTCTAAAATGTCTTGGTAAGCTGAAGCATTAACAATTCCCTTCACTGGAATTAAGGAGTCCAGGCCAAACCCCAGAAAAAATATCTCTTAGCATTACCCCTCCTCCACCAAACTTTGCAATTCGCACTATGCACTCAGGTAGGCAATGTTCTTCTGGGATTCACCAAACCCAGGCTCATGCATCAGACTGTCAGATAGAAAAGTGTGTTTCCACTGCTCAAAAGTCCAGTGTCGGTGTGCTTTACAATACTCCTTCTAAACTTGGTACTGTGCTCGGTGGTGTAAGCTTGCATGCAGCTGCTCAACCATGGAAACCCATGCCATGAAGCTTCCGGTGCACAGTTTTTGCACTGATCCTAATGTCAGAGGAGGTTCGGAACCCTGTAATTACTCAGTCAGCAGATCAGCTTGGCAGCATAATGAGCTTCAGCACTCAGCGACCCCACTCTGTAACTTTACATTGTCTGCCACTTCAAGGCTGAGTTGCTGTGGTTCCTAAATGCTTCCACTTTTCAATGTTACGACTTAGTTGATCATGGAATATCTGGGAGGGAAGAAATTTCAAGAACTGAATGGTTATAACAGTGGCATCCTATTACAGTACCATGCTGGAATTCAGTGAGTTCTTTAGAACAACCCATTCTTTCACAAATGTTTGTAAATGCAGACTGCATAGCTAGGTGCTTGATGTTATACATCTTTGGCAATTTTTCTGAATTATACTCCTGACTTCAGTGAATAAGGGGTTTGGCCCAATATTTTTGTCCATATGGTGTAGCAGCTTACAGTTCAGAAACTGGAACTGATTTTTTTTTTGCAAAGTGCCTCTCCAGTGGTTTAGACTTGTAGCAGCTGTTTTGAAGGTGTCTTTCTTCCCAGATGTTCACAACAGTTTTCCCCATAATGCTAATACTGTTCTTGCTCTTTTATTCACAGTACTAACACACATAAATAATGCAGACTCTTCCTCACTCACAAACACAGGCTCACAGAGGAGATAAAGAAGGACAGAGGGAGGCAGAGGAGGAGAGAGGGAGAGATTGACAGGGCAGGCCTTCAGCCTCTCTCATGTCCACAGAAGGGCTGTTTGTTTAGAGGAAATGACACGTGCTGCCGAGGAGGAAATGATCTGCTTGGCCCCGTGTAAGATCCTCCCTGGCACCAAGACCACTGCACTCAGCTCTTTTCTCTCCTCCAACACCCCTGCACGCACACACACTCACACTCACACCCCCTCCCCTTCCATCCCTTTCTTCCCTTCATCTTCTCAGCTCTCCATCCATCGCTCGTCTGTCACGGCAGGAGTGCAGCCAATCCATCACAGGTCGGAGCTGTGCAAGCCGTTAGGGCGTGCGTAGGTGTGTGTGAATGACTGAATATGGGAATCTGAGTCATGTTTGTGTACCACTGTTGTGCACACAGCAAAGACCTGACTGTGCTCCAGTCCATTTGATGTTTGTATGCAAGCTGTTGTACACACACACATACACACACATACAAACACACACACACCTTTCCTCACTCTTTCACCTCTAATAAACAGTGTGACTGGTGTTTGTGTGTTTGTGCGTGACACCAAGGAAGTGGATTGGCCCTGGCTTCCCTGTACTCTGCTGACAGATTGCTGGACCATGGCAGGCTGCCATGAAGCACACCATGCTGAGATAGAGACTTATGATGAAATATCAAATCATGTACTGGAGGAGTGTGTCTGTGTGGGGGCTTGCCTGCACACACACTCCTCCAGACACACTGATGTGTATACCTAATCAAACTGTTGCTGTATTCAACTAAAAGTCTCCCACTGAGTCATTATGATCTGCTGGTAGCGACACGGCAGCATTACAGTCGGCATGTTGTTTTATTTACATAATACATCTCCTTCAGGCCTGCTGATGTGGTCTTGGTAAAATCACTTTGGATTTATGAGGCCATTTTCACGCTTGTTACCACAGGAAATATGAGTGTCTATCAGCGTGTGTTAGAGGAAAGGAGTCCTCACTACAAGCGGCACTGACAGCTTCACACAGGTCGCCGTGCTTTGTTTTCTGGTGACAGTGAATTGTGGCTGTGTGCTGAAAGCCAAATTCTGGCTCATAAAACATACTGAAGCTGTGTGGGGCACTGTGAGGAGAGTGTGTAGACACGCATGTGTTTGTGTGTATGTTGCAGGTTAACCATAGAGTAGATCTTCAGAGTTTGCAAGTCATCAGGGGCACACTGAGATCAAGCTAAGCCCAGCAGGGAGCTCTTGGCTAGGCATCAGTATGCACCACTACAGCCACACATTGCTGGCTTTCATCCGTTGAATATGTGTAAGTGTGGGTGTGTGTGTATTGTTAAGTACCTGAGCACAGATCAAACGTGTTTGTCTGTAATTAGTTCATATAAAAGCATTAGTGTGTGTTTTTGTGTCCATGTGCTTATGAATGTGCACATGATTTTGCCTGTAAAAGGCTCATTAATGCTGTGTGCTGTGTGGTGGTAACCGTGATCAAGAGGCAGAATGATGCTCTTTGTCCAGAATCCTGATAGAATTAAGTGGTCAGCTGAGAACCAGGTCACAATATCCAATGAGTCAAATCCCATTAAGACATTTCATATTATCATGTGTGACCATTTCAAAATGATCCCAAAAAAAGTGTGACACTGTGGACAAGAGGTAATTATATTTAGCTTGAAGACAAAACTGAAAGTGGACACTAACATGTTACAGCAGCAAATAAAAGCAATTCCTTGTCTTCTTTTCAATAATCTGCCAGTATCTGAACATATCATCTTCATGTCTGAATGAGCACCCTTGTCACTTTACTGTAAAAGATGTAACATCAGTCTTATGAGATCAGACCTATTAATAATTGCTTCTCACTTTAAACACAGCAGAAGTGTGCCATCACTTTAAGGGAAAGTCATGTGATCACTGTGCATAGAAATTTGTGAGTTGCTTAGCAAACTAGAGTTCCCTGTGAACAACAAACCGTATGTACAGTATTTGCATTTCATCTCATAGTAAGACTAAACTTTGAAGCGTTTTCATTCTTCACAAACCAAACGAGAGATTGCTCTCTTGGAGCCTGTGTGGGAAGGGAAGGGCACAGCTCTTCCAGTAGCGTGCACATGCATGCACACACACATACAGTGAGACTCTGCCATTATCTGCTATATGGAGCGAATCAAAAATTCAAAAGTAGTGATACACTTCACAAGGTTGAAACTGGCAATAGCTTGGTGTGTATGGCAAATATTGCACCCATACTGGGGCGCTCTCCATCACTGTCTGAATAATGCCGTGACAAACATCATCATTGTCTGAATAATAAAGATTGGTGTCACTTTGACAGACTAATGAAGCCAGCAATGTTACGCATCCCATGTCTCAAAAGGAATTAACAGGAATAAAACCACTTCAAATTATTCAGATGAAATAAATAAAACAAAATAAATATCAGTTGGAGCGTACCTGTCTAAGACTCCAGTACTTTTATACTATATAGATTGTGTCTATTTTGTATTTTTATATTTGGTATTTTTTTATATTTCTTGTCAATATGTCACTTTTTATATTTTTATCTATATGGGTCTTTTTGCTACTGTAACTACTGAATTTCCCATTCCTGGGATAAATAAAGTTTTAGCTTATCTTATCTCTTATCTTATCTTACAACTTCTGCTCGCTTGTTCTGAATACTATTTTAATCCACTGCCTGGCCAAAAAAGTCACACAATAATATGTTGTTGGGCCACTTTACTGAAGCTTTACATTCACCATGGAGTAATGTTGATAAGCTTATGCAAAGTCATAATATTTCTTTCTATTCGGGATTGCATTAATTTTTTGCCAGCTGCATAAAGTCTTCTCCAGTACACCCCAAAGATTCTTGATGGGTTAAGGTCTGGACTCTGTGGTGGCCAATCCATGTGTGAAAATGATGTCTCATGCTCCCCAAACCTTTCTTTCATAATATGAGTCAAATGAATGCAGGCATTGTCATCTTAGACTATGTCTATGCCATCAGGTAAGAAAACTCCATTGAGGGGGAAACCTGGTCATTCAGCATATTTGGAGAGTCAGCTGACCTCATTTTTTGGGCACACAACATTTTTTTACCTAGACCTGACCAGCTGAAGCAACCCTGGATCATAACACTGCCCCCTCAAGCTTCTACAGTAGGCACTAAGCAGGATGGGTGCATCACTTCATCTGCCTCTCTTCTTATCCTGATGCTCTCTGGAAAAGGGTAAATCTAAACTCATCAGACCACATGACATTACTGCATTCCTCCAGAGTCCAAACTTCATGCTCCTGAACAAAGTGAAGTCTTTTTTTAAATTATTCTTTTTCTCAGATTAGCCATGGTCCGTTGAGTTCTCTCAGCTTTAGTTTCATTGCATAATGGGCAGATATTAGATATTTAGATATTTTCCTATAATTAATATAATATAATAATCTGCCTACCACCTGAGCGTCAGTCATTCTGAGCAGTGTGTATCTGGACTATTTATATATATAATGATATGTTGTCATCATAAAGAGTTAATGAAGAGTGGAATCTAGCTGACTGTGTCAGTCAGTGATGAAAAGGGTAATTTCAACAACCGTAAAGCTTCTTACAAAAAACAACAAACAAAAAAACAAAAAACAAAACAAAAAATGCTACAAGGGAAAGTGAAATATTTACGATGAGAAAGAGACCTGCAAATAATCAAATCCACAAATTTGCTGTTTGATTTGATGAAGATGAAAACTCCAAACTAGCTCCTGCTGAGACCTTTAGGGGTGACTGTTTTGCCTGTTTAGTCATTCAAGTCAAGTGTTACATGGCCTGTAAAGAATACTTTTAATAACTTGGCTGATGAGAATCAAATTCCATTAGTTTTTGCATTCAAAATAATAGTTTTCATCACTGAGAGCAGAGCCAGTTTGTTTAAAAATATATAATATTAATTCCTAGAAACTGAAATGATTTTTATAATATTATTTATGAGGTTCTGAATTTATGTATGTGTGTCACAACTCAAATTATAATAACAAGATGACTTAAATGATAATCAAATCCAGATTGCACTGTTAGCTGGGGAAACACAGACACAAAAACCCCATGAATCAAAAGCAATCTCAGTATTGATGGCTCATGTTTCAATAAAAATCAATGGAGCTTGCCTTGTGTCAGGCAGGGTCAGCTCTCCAATTCAATTTCCTCCTGAGGTAAAGCTACACAGACAAGGGTTAAAGGGAGCAGTGTGAGTGTGTGTGTATCAGTATCTGCAGTGTCCTGATATCACACGTGGATGACTAGCTACTGCTGCTACTTGTCATTAACAGCTTCAATAAAGCTAAAGTCAGCAACAAGCAAATTCCACTTTTTTTATGCACAGCTATATTTTTGTATTCTGTATGAAAAAAACCATACTATCCATTAAAACCAATGAATCAATAAACTCAGTGTTATCCACTGAGTGTACATTACACTCTGAGTTACAGTTACAGTGCCTATAAAAAGTATAAAAAGATGTTTTCTCTTTATCCTGCTTTTATAAATGGAATTGATGTCACTATAATTAGGCTTTTTGACAAGAATTTACAATAATAAAAATAAAAAAATATATTACAGTGAAAGCAGATTTCTAAAAATGAATGTCAATTAATTACATATATAATGTAAAATAAGTGATTAGATGAATATTTAACCCCTTCAAGTCATCTCAATGACAAGTCACTATTTAGTAGTGCCATGTTTGGGTGCAATCACAGCACTGAGTCTGTGTGGATAGGTTTCAATCAGGCTTGCACAACTGGACGCTGCAATTTCACTTGATTCTTCTTTGCAAAACTGCTCAAGCTCTCTGAGGTTACAAAAGGGTTGGGTGTGAACAGCTCACTTTTCTGTATGTTTCCGGTCATTGGCTGGAAATAAATCTCATCCAAGCTGCAGTTTTTCTGCAGACTGTCCCACTGGATTTCTCCATATTTTGCTGCATTAACTTTATCCTCTATATTTACAAGCCTTCAAGGGCCTGCTGCAAAGAAACATCCCCGTAGCATGATGTTGCCACAACCATGCGTCACAGTGGAGATAGTGTGTGATATGTGTGTTTGGTGTCAACCAAACATTGTGTATCTTTGGTGTCAGTGTTTGATTTAGTGTTTGATTGCCAAAAAGCTCACTTTTGGTTTCATCAGACCAAAGAACTTTCTTCCAGTTGACCTTGGACTCTCCCACATGCCTCTGAGAAAACTGTACTTGAGATTTAATATGAGCTTTCTTCAGCAGTCGTTTTCTCTTTGCCATCTTCCTTTAAACCTTGAACTGGTGAAGGACCTGGGCAATAGTTATTACAAGCAACATTTGGGAGAGTCTTTCTCATCCCAGCTATTGAAGTTATTAAGAGCAGTCATTGGTGTCTTGCTGGTCTCCCTCACTAGTTTTCTTTTTGCACAGTCACTCAATTTGTAATTTACACATGTACCATATTCCTTTAGTTTCTTAGTGAGTAATTAAACTTACCTCGATGGGATGCTTCAGTGACTTGGAATTTTTCTGTATCCATCCTTTGACTTTTCAATAACCTTTTCTCCCAGCTGTTTGGATTGTTCTGTTGTCTTCACGATGAAGCCAAATTATAATGACTATAGTTCCATTTACAAAAGCAATAAATCAGGAAAACACCCACGGGGGTGAATACTTTTTGTAGGCACTTTAAGTGTTCAGTTCGACACAAAAGTGGATGTTTTCTCTTTTTTCCATTTTTAGGGCCAGTGTGAAATTATATATATGCAGGTGACATACACAAAGAGATTACCTTGAAGGAAATAGTAGCTATATTTAATTCAGGTGTTTTTTGTTTGCATTATGGACAACGTTTTGCTCACACCTCACACTGAGATTTGAGATGTAACAAATGATCTCAGCCTATGATATGCATCTACAGTTTTGTTTATGAATATACGGGCAAGATAAGATACATTTTTCTCATACAACTCCAATTCAGAGTGGCAATAAGATTGACAAGAAAATGCTGACAAGCTTAAAATAAAGTGCATTACATCTTAAAAAGCAACTGCAAAGAATGAAATGTACTGTATCAAAGCTGCCATCAATCTTTTTAAAAACAGTTTATAAAAACGGTCAGACAGATTTGGAGAAATGCCTCCTTTACACATTTCTGATTTGGATTAGATGAGGTTTTTAGGAGCTTTCTAAAAGTTTCTGAATTCTTTAAACCACAATGGATCAATTCAGGGTAACCACATACATAAATTTCTGTGCAGAGATAACATCTGAAATGATACTCCACTATGCTTTAACAATGAACACATCTGTTCCTTCTCTGCAACTGCTCGCTTTTGAGTTTTGAGTGTGGCTATTCTGAATCATTCTGAACCCATTTTATTTCCAATGTGGCACTGCTTGTTTTTTGTTTTTTTTTTAGAATTTACACTATCTTATCTTCATCTATAAATTTAGCATCCCCATCTTTTTGAATACACTTCCGGTTTTAGAATACTTTTTTATCCAGTTGTTACTCTAATTTACATTGTGTATTATCTCAATGACAAAAACAGATAGGTTTCCAAATTCCTGGCCAAACTGCTAAGACACACAGTCTTGTGAGTAGCCTGTATGTGAAGTAGGTCCAGCGTCATGGGAAGTGTGTGAGAAGTACCATCAAAAGCACATAGCCACAGCCACTGTGACGATCATGTCAAAAGCGGTGATTAGGTTACTGTAGTTGGCCATAAAGAGTCTTGTGTAACAGTTATCCAGATGTTGTGTATAGTCTTTGCTGCCAAATAATAAATACATTAAGGCCAGATTAGTGCAACTTTATAACAACAACTGCACAGAGATGGTCCAAATATTAAAGGTTAGGAGTTAGTCAAAGTCCTTGTTACGGCAGTGTACTACATATCAAATCTTTTTGTAATACTATTATTGATACTGTTGCCAATAATCATTATTTTTATTAGTATATACAGTCTCTCTACAAAGACATAGTCACAGCTTCATGTGTTCTTACCAAAGGAATACAACACTAACTTTCAGCAAAAAAGAATAAACAGCAAAGGAAAAGGCATAAAAGAGCTAACTAAGAGACATTTCATTAAATAGCAACATTAATCCACACACAACAATGCAGTGTATTTTTCTTCTTCAGTTACAGTTTGAGCTTTTAAAGAGCCTTAAAAATTATAGTGTTAGCTTTGTGAGCGAGAACTGGCACATCATTCGATGAACAAGGCAAACTACTTCAAATGAGTAAGCTGCATAGAGATGTTGTTTTACCCAGAAATTAACAGCCTCGTTTCATTTTTTTAGGTTGCAAGTTGTTGAAAGTTTCTTTGAAGTCTTTTGAAAAACTAAGTACACCCTTATCGCTTCCACAGGAATTAAGAGGCCAAGTAGTAGCTCCTGCTAATCAAATTGACTTGATTAACTGAACATCAGCTAGTGTGACCACCTCCATAAAAGCAGAAACTTCAGCCTGAATCTGGAGCATTCGAGTCTGTCTTAACACAATGCCACAATCTTCCCAGGACCGGAAATCCCCACAAATTCACCCCAAAGTCAGAATGTGCAATGAATCAGAATCAGAATACTTTATTAATCCCTGGGGGGAAATTGCTTATGTTAGGGACACTCCATTAAATGTACTTAAATATGAATATGAAAATACAGACCTCAACCTCGACACCTTACAGTCACTGAGTCAACCATTAACTCAAAGCTGAGACTACCTGTCCAACAGTTAACGACCAAAACTGGATATTGGATCAGGACAGTGATAACAAGCACATGAGCAAATCTACACCAGAATGGCTGAAAAAGAAAAGAATAAAGGTGTTGCAATGGCCCAGTCAAACTTAACTGAAATGCTGTGGTGGGACCTTAAGAGAGCTGCACATAAATGAATGCCTGAACACTTCAATGAACTGAAACAACATTTTAAAGAAGAGTGGTCCACAATTCCTCCACAACAATGTGAGAGCTTGATGAAGCCATATAAAGATAAAACCATTACTTCAAGTTATTGTCGCTTGAGGTGGTTCTACAAGCTATTGAATCATGGAGCATACTTAGTTTTTCACAGGACCATATGGAGTCCTGTGAAAAACGTTCTTTTTCACATGAATGGGAGGGAGAAAAGGAGAGTTTACTTCAGTCAACTTCACAAATTCAGCTGCTCTCACATCCTTAGTAAGACTAGTATCATCACACATTTTGCTTCCTGTCAATGATAAAACAGCATTGGACACAATCATAAAAGCCAGGATATTTAGTGGGTCAAAATTCAGTTTAGTTAAAAGTCTCTGGCAGTGTGCACTGAAATGCCTGACGTAGATACTAGACAGCTCCACTCTTCACTGAAAATAATAGCCTTCCTGTTACAATTGGTTATTTAGTGTGAAATGCATTTACTCTGTTCCTTTCAATTAAATGTAAAATATGGGAATTAATTTTCCCTACAAGTGTAGAAAATGCCAACAGTTCTCATCTCACATAGAGTGTGCACTTTTTATTAGCCTTATATTCACATATAATATAAATCAAAGATGAAGAATAACCCTTCAGAACGAAGGCAGAAAATCACCTCGAACCTCCACTCATAACCACTTCTGTCAGTTCTATACACACAGACTTTACACAGGGTATGTGCTGATTGGACACGGGCAGGGGTTTGCAAACAGAACTGCTGGTAATGGGAACCACACACACACACACACACACACAGCAAGAAAGAGATGAGAGGAGCCCCTGCAGTGCTGAGGATTGCAGCACAGTCCTTCATACTCTTAATGATGAAAACATTAAAAAAAAACCCAAGTCAAGCCACACATGCAGCAAATGTCTTGATACACACATAAAGAAATCCTGTCAATGGCCTTGAGGCTAGCCGAGTTTTATGCCTAACCTCATAAACTGCATCTCTGTAGTCATATGAGTTTAGAGTTTACTCATGTGGAGGTGCTCAACAGAAAAAGAAAAAAAATGCAAAAACAAGAAAAGGAGCAAAGAAGGAGGAAGGCTAAAGAAGCATGGATCACTGACCCCCCAGCCATCCTATTGCATTCAGATTGTGCTGCTATTTCCCGACTGATCTATGCCATCTGGCTGTGGATCTAAATTTTGGCACCCCATCCGCATGGAATGCCCCAACACACGGCACAGCTCGCAGTGAAATGAAGGGAAAATGAAAATGAAATGAGCTGAGCTTCTCTCCTGATCCTGGTCTCAGCTCTGTCCTCCACTCAATCTCATCACCCCCCCCCCGTATCATCATCTTCCTCAAGCCTCCCACCCCTCCCAACTCCTCCTCCTCCTCCCCTCCACCTCCCTCCCACCACCCCCCTGGGTAATCAGTGTGCTCTCTCATTCTGTGGCACACGGAGACACATTGATCTGGCTGCGTGCACTCCCGTTTGTGGACACGCACCTACGCACACAGACCAGGACTGTCTCTCACACACACAAACACACTCACACACATTGATCTGGCCCGCAGGTCAAGTTCAATAGGAACAGCCAAGCGGCCCTTTTTTTTACTGACTAGCTCTGCAGTATACTGCAAGGAGATCTCATTCCTTATCAGTCTGTCTCTCGCACACATCTCACACACAAACACGCATACACTAATACATATACACTCTGTCACACTCTTTTAGACATATTGATAGTGGTACCTGAATCTGACAATATAAATTACATTAAATAAATTATTATACATTATACGATTATTATACATTAAATTCTCATACAGTCTGCATGATTAAATCCCATTCTCAAGAATCCATCACTTCTTATTTTAAAAGTTATCGTACCAAACAAGTTAAAAAAAAATCTCATGGTCAAAAGTCTAGCAGCTAACATTATTTTAATTAAGTTTTGATAAGGTTTCTGTTGTGGTTTGCATGATCTAAATGTAAAAAGAAAACTTGTTGGTCTGTTCCTTTTTTGTTCGCATCACACAAAAAACATGACTTTAACTTTCTGACAAATATATGTGAAATTCCCTGTGAGATCATGCTGATGGAGACACAAATCCTGTAAATACATGTATCATACAACCACCGACACACAGGGAAACAGGCAGAGAAAGACAGACGAAATCAGAGTAACTCTCACAACATGCTGGAGATACATCTCAGTAAGCAAAAGCATGCTGGGATTGTTTGGGAGGGGATTCCCACTTGACTAAAATCTCTCTTTTCCTCTCGCTATAATTTTTTACTCTTTTATGATTCTGGAGTAATTTATCCCTCAGAGAGAAAGGAGACAGACAAACGGACATACAGAGAGGCAGAGACAGCAAGGGAGAGAGAGAGAGAGAGAGAGAGAGAGGGAGTGAGTCCCACATTTGGCACTACACTTTGATTTACCGAAGCAAATTTAATTTTGTTTGCTTTATGCAAAAAAGCAGCATCGGCCTCGACTTCTGTTGATTTCCACTGGAGGCAGAAACATCGCTAATGGGAGCTAGCGCCGCACTCTCCACCGCTACAGGGCTACGACACTAACTGAATTAGCCTCATGCATATATTTAATACAGACCTGCTACACAAATTAGCCTAGTGGTATGTAGCCTAGCACCTCTCCAGTGAGGCTTTGAGATCTGAGCGGCAAATTAATTGGCTAGGTTGCCTCCAAGAGTACCTCCTCTGTTTTCCCTCCACCCTGAATTATGCTTTTCAATTGCTGAAGCATATTTGATATGCATGGGGGAGAAGCGTGTAAAGCAGTGTTCCTTCACAAAAATGCAATGTTTGCTTTCATTCTTTCGCTTTTGTGCATCTGCCAATCACATAATGAGGGAGCTGCAATAAAAAAAAGTTTGTGAGCCCTTTAGAATTACCAGGATTTCTGAATTTATTACTCATAAAATGTATCTCATTTTTAGCTAAGTCAGAATTATAGACAAATACAGTCTCATTACACTAATGAAACACAAACAGTGCTAGCTTTTTACTTTGTTGAACCCACTGAGTAATGAATTAAAATGTAGGTTTAAAAAAAATGAGTGAATCTCTGTGCTAACCACTTCTCCAAAAGTTACTTGGAGTCAGATGTTCCAATAGATGGGACAAGAATTATGGGTTGTAAAGATTCCTCCTCTAAAAACTAAAGGTACAGGGGAGCAGCTGTAGCTCAGGGGGTAGAGTGGGTTGTCTACCACTTGGAAGGTTGATAGTTTGATCCCTGGCTATTCTAGCTCCTGCTGCATCCATTGGAGCATGACTGAGTGCATGACACTTAAAAAGCAATTAAAGACATAGCTTAAAGCATTGTTTGAATGGGTGAATGTGGCTTGTAGTAAAAAGCAGTTTGAGTGCTCAGTTAAAATAAAAATGTGCCATATAAGAAATTAGTTCATTTTTATTGTCATCTATCCTGTTCTTCATCTTCTTGACTCAATTTCCCCCTGGGAAAGTATTCTGATTCTGATTTCAGCTGCTCCCGTTAGGGGTCGCCACAGCAGATCACATGCCTCCATCTTACCCCATCCCTTGCATCCTCTTCCCTCACACCAATCCTCTGCATGTCCTCCTTCACTACATTCATGAAACTTCTCTGTGATTGCCTAATATACCTAATATATATCTCCTCTGAGCATGTCCAAACCACCTCAGCCTCTGACTTTGTCTCCAAACTGCTCAGCCTGTGCTGTCCCTCTGATGTACTCATTTCTAATCCTCTCCATCCTGGTCACTCCCAGGGAAAATCTCAACATCTTCAATTTTGCCACCTCCAGCTC